>PVLA01012912.1:0-10638 GCA_004027455.1 Hydrochoerus hydrochaeris | reverse complement strand
ATCATTGTCATTGAATCTCCATCCTTAAAAAGAGTTCATTTGAGGGCCGGGGTATGGTTCAGTAGTAAAACACTTGCTTAGAAGGCACAAGGCCCTCGTTCAATCCCCCTGTGAAACATAACCCTTTTGCTGACTTTGGGCCTAATCTGATGTCTCACCAATCCTTAATACAAAAAATTTATATCTCAAAGCACTGATACAAATGTCATTCCTGGAAATTAGGTTACCATATTGAATACCTTTCAGCTTCGTATTGCTAATGCCAGTGAAGTTATTACAATTACGATTATTCAAAATAAGAAGATGTTTGCTTGAGTAAATAATATATTGAACAAATGGTAGCATGAAAATATCAATTCAAGATAATAAAAACAAAAAATGCAGTTATCTAATTAAAGAAAATGTTCTCAATAATCCTAACATTTGTAAACCAACTTTTGTGTGTTATAAATATAAAATACAAATATAAAAATACCGAATAACTAAATACCACTTATGCAAATATTCCCAAAATTACCTTTTATTTGTACCTCATTTTTACCCTTTACATTTCTCATTAAGCAATACTTCAATCACATAATTTCTCATAATTATATTGCAAAAATATTCTCATCCTGAAATTATATCAAATAAGTTGTATATCAAATTTGTAAAAACTATAGTTATAGGTAGAAGTCAAATGAAATGCCTAATTTCACACAAGAAGAGAAAGCATTAAATGTATTACTTCTATAACAGCCTAGGCACACCTATTCTGAATTGTTTTCTCTTTCTGCCTCCTATAGCTACACAATGTTATCCTAATTTATAAACAATATATAGGCAGCCAAGAAAAAATGTGCAATTAATATAAAATGTAGAAGCTTGCTAAATAAAGAACTAGATTTAGAATTAGAATATGCAGGGCTGGGGATTTAGCTCAGCAGCATGAGCACCTGCCTGGCAAGCGCCTAGGTCATGAGTTCGATTCCCAGTACAAAAAAAAAAGAATTAGAATATGCATAATAGTTTTGTTTCTCTGATTAAGCCCTGATTGATACATTTCCAAAAGATTGATACATTTAAAAAAGAAAGGAAAACATTTCTGACCTAAGAAGATTGAGTGCTAAGCAAGGATATATCACTGTCTTTCACAAAATACTTTAGTATGTACAGAGACAGAAAATGGGACAGTGATTACCAGTAGTGAGAACAGGAGAGAAAGGGTGTGCAGGTACTGATACTTTGCAGGGATGGGTAGTTTTGGAAATCAAACTCAGGACCTTGCACCTGCCAGGTGGGCATTGTGCCCCTGAGCTATATCCTCAGCCCTGATTTACTCTTCAGTAGGTACAAACATTCACTTTGGAAAGATGAAAAATTCTGGAAATGGAAGGTTGTTGTGCTTGCAGAACAATAAGAATGTATTTAAAAGCTGGGTATGGTGGTGCAGGTGGGAGGTTGAGACAGGAGGATTGTTGGAGTTCAAGGCCAGCCTGGGCTACATAGCGAGTTCAAGGTCAGCCAAAACTACTACATAGTGAGACCCTATCTTAAAAAAATAAAACAAAACAAATGTATTTAAAGTCACTGAACATAAAATGGTTCAAATGATGCATTGAATACTGAAAACATAAAACATAAAAAGGTTTTAATTGTTCTATAGTATTTATATTTATATATTTATTTTTTCTAAAATTATGCCTGAATTGAAGATAAATTCATTATAATGGAAATTAAATGCTTAAAATGGTCACTCAAAGTCACAGAAAATAAAATGCAGCACAGAAATTTTCATTTTGTGATTCCTGGCTCTGTGAACTTTTTTCTCTATTAATATGCAAACTAAGAGAGCTATAAAATAATTAAGATGTATATGTACCAATTCCCCACGATAAAAGTAATCACTAGGCACTACAAACATGTATGCACTGCATTTAAAAAAATAAGTCTAAAACTAGAAAATAAATTTCAAAGCTCTCCGACCAACAATTATGAAATAAATAAACAAAAATTAGAATTAGAGGTACAAGTGAAAGTTTTTTAGAGAAAGGACAGCTTATGCTACTTATGACCATACTGAGCAGTAGATCAAAAATAACACAAGCCCACTTGTCTCAATTGTGGATACAGCAGAATTAACTCAACAGTATAAATATTTAATCAACTTTGAATAATCTATTTTATCACACATACCAATGTACCGTTTTTCACAAAACCCACTCAAAATTCTAAGATGTGTTATTTTAAAAGTGAGTTCTGATTCAGTGGAAATTAATCTTTTCAAACTCAAGGAGAATGTGCAGAAAGTGATTCATACTTAGGTACTTTCTACTTAACATAGTGCCTCTGATCTAAGAAAGTATTACACAGTGGATGCACAACAAATATCTATTTAATTAACAAGGAAAAAAGGAGAGAAAAGAAGAGAATGAGAGAGTGAAGGAAGGTGGCTGAGTGAGCTCAGCAGATTCTCACAACTTAGTGTGTGGCTGCAGTTCCAAGCACTGAGAGACAGCCTAGGGACTACAATATTTAATAAGTGTTCAGGGATAATATCCAGGCTAACACATATTATGTTTTAAATTTTATAGAGAATTTATCTCTCTACTGACTAATGCTCAGAATTTCAATACATTACATGACGTTACATATCACAGGTATGTGAATAGCACGTGGAATTGATTATACCTGTATAACCATTTATTAGTAATGTATAACTGAAATATTAAGAACTCAATATAGTTATTTTATACATTCCAAAATATTTTTCTTCACTTACATTAATTGAAACTCTTTGTACATTTTAAACATTTCTTACAAAATCATTTTAAAAACTAAATATTAAGCAATTCTATCATCAAACCAAAAATTTAAAATAATCCCCATATTTTGACTTAATGACCTTTGTAAAATATGTGCCTTTTTGGGTCAAAGAACTGTGTCATTTTTTCTGACCACCAGTCAAAAATCTTTTTCAAGATACTTTCAAGTTTAGATATTCCAGTGATATTATAGGCATTTACAAGGCTTAATGAGATGCCAGCCTTGTGTACTTCTGACATTCCTCTAAATCCTTTTCATTAGTCATTTCATGAAGTCATTTAACTTTTGTTCATTAATTGCCCTCTCTGTTTTCCAACTGTCCTTTCAGTAATTCATGTCACACAGAAATCTTTCGCCTTTCCATGTTTTTCATTTAAACATTTTACATACATTGATTTCTGAAGGTTTCACATTTTGGCAAAACTAATCTGCAGTGAGAGGAAAAAAAAAGTCGTAAGAGGGATTGCCTGTGGAGGGAAGCAAAGGTGGATTAGGACGGGACAGGAGAGGACTTTCTGTCCTCTAGAGGACAGAATAATGTTCTATATCTTGGTGGATACAGAATGTTCTATATCTTGGCAATGTTCTACATCTTGAAAAGAAGGAAGGGAAAGGAAAGCATATAGTTATACTACTATTTCTAGATCATTGTGTTTATATCACTTGATCAATTTTTCATGTGTATAACTTGTAATCCAAGCAACTACTTGGTGAATATAACAATATGCATTATAATGACCATTATTGCTCTCCTTTAATCTTGCTTTGAAGTTTTGTATCATTGCTTTTATTGTTTTTTTTCTCTTTAAAATAAACAAATGTTCTATATCTTGGTAAGGATACTTTCTATATTTTGGTATAGAGAAGATCTGAGTTGCTCAGCATGCACATATGACAAAACTCAGCATATAGTCACATAATATATATCCATGTCACTGTCTTTAAATGCTATCTCAAAAGAAAAACTGTAAACTATCATTGAACTCTAGTTAATAACATACACAGTGAACATGCTCAGAGGAAAATGCCTGTGATTTAATTTGTCATGCACCAAAATAAGTAAAATGGACTAGTAGATGAATAGAAGGATAAATAGATGGATAGTTACTTCTAAAAAATGTTGCATATTATAAGAGTGGTATTCACTATAAGTTCTTTTAGTTTGTCCATATGCTTTAAAATTTCCAAACAAAACCATTTTGAGGCCCAGGATAGAGCTCAGCGGCAGGTCCTGAGTTCAATTCCCAGTAACAAAAACAAACAAACAAAAATATTTGGAAATTCTAAGTCATTTCCTCATAGTCCATTTAACTTTAAAATACACTCAATAAAGAGGAATTAGGAAGTGTTTCAAAGATTGTGAACCATGATTGTAGTCCTTGCTTAAGACAAGTCAAAAGTCTCTCTAAGCATATAATTTACTCATTCACTCCATTCATTCCAAAAATATTTGTCAATTACTTTCTATGCAGCAGATGTCTCTAAATGCTATAGAAGACAATTTAATTGTAATATAATGTGATACATATTCAGCACTACAGGAATCTTATACACAAAGCATTTTCTAGATCGTAGAGTTAAGATTTTGTGAGAGGATAAAGGGAGCAGAAAGTTCATTCTAGGTTGTGAGAAATAATACAAGTAAGCCTATAATATACACGTTTTATTTTACAACTTCAAAGGTAATGTTTATATGGTAATTGCTTTGTGAATATATCGAAATATCTAAAATAAGAACATATACATTAGATCCCTTTTACTATTTTATATACTGCTGCAAGATTCTGCAATTTCTTAAATCACCAGTATGATCTAAGTGTCTCCTACTCATCATTGAAACACAGGTCTATGTATTTTATTTTAAATAATAAGAGATATGTCCATACTTGGTTTTATTACTTCTTAGGGTACTCTGTTTTATGTTGTTGTCATCCAGCAATTAAATTTGGGAAACAACGTTCTAAAATCCTGAAATACCAAGAATGAAGACTCTAGGCTTAGAAAGACTTTCTAGACCAAGCAGCAAATAAAAATGCAAATCTCACATAGAACTCTGTACAATATAAAATGCACAAAGGACAAACATCAAAGTACTGCCTAACCTGTCTAAAATCTACTTAGCTATTGTAAATATTTTATATCTTCCCTTTTCAGGCATGTTGATGGCCCTATTCCTTTAATGAGTAGTTTATCTTTTAAACAACTTAACCAAAATTCCAGTATATTGGGTTTAGTGAGATATATCCTTTGTATTATCTGCAAGCTATAAGCATCACTATATACCTCATTACTTAATGTGAGAATTAAATGAATTTTTTTCAAAAAATAAGGTGAAAGTGCTTGATGTTTAATAAATAAAAGTAATTAATGATTTTTTTAAAAAACCACATTTACATACATATATATATATATATATATATATATATATATATATATATATATCCATGCAGTTTCACAGCTAGATTTTTAATCTGGGTCAGGAACTGAGGTGAGCCAAAATATCTTATCTTTTGAGTATAGTTGCAAAGTCTTAACTCTTAGTCTCATTGCATTACTGACCACTTCAATGTCATGATAGTTTTTCATTTGTTCCACTTTAGATCTAAACTTCTTATTTCGCTGCTCATCCAAGACTGACCCTCTTTATAGAGTTGACTAGCAAAGACTGCAGAATTCTTTCATCATTTATCTGTTAGTGACTGAGAATCAAAATATTACTGGACCTTCACCTCAAATAATCCTCTAAAAAAATCTCAGCCACTGAGTTGGGCCAGAGGTTCAGACTCAAGACGCTTTGTAATTTGTTTCAAACCATTTTCTATCAGTACTTTCAAATAATCCCTAGGCTGAATGAGAGGTTTAGTTCTAAGAGACTTTGAAAAAAAGTCACTTAGGAAAGGTAATATTAGGGCTCTTCTTAAGACTGCACATGCATTATAAAAGAAAATGAACATTCAAAAAATTGAAAGAAAATATTTCCAGAAAAAAAGCAACCACAAAAATTAAATAGAAAATATTTAATCTGGTAATACATATAACTTTTAACAGAAAATCATATTATCATATTGAGATAGAAATTAGTGAGACTTTGAAGTTATAATTTTGAGAAGCAATTAAGTGATCTAATTCAATACATCTTAAACAGAAGCTAGCATTTCTACACAGAATGGAAGAACAGCCCATAAATTTTGCTACACTGGGAACAACCTTGCAAAATGATCTTGACTACTGATCAGTTTATGAATCTCTGTGCTGTTTCACCATTGAAAAAGACAGATATTCCTGAAATTTAATATTAAATTATAAATTGACCCCACATATTTTTAAATGATTTAAAAACAGTTAAATCTTAAATACTGTAATACCCAATAAAGAGTCAAGGTCTCTGTTCTACTAGGCAAATTCATACCACTGACATTTTTTTTCCCAGAAAACATTTTGAAGACATAAGTATACATCTCATTTTGCTAGAATAGTAATTATATTCATTTAAAAGCCTGACTTTCACTTTTTATTTTTTCATGACACACTTTTTTTTAAATTTTATTTAAAGAGAGGGGGAAGCAAAACAGAAAAAAGGGGAGAAACAATACAGAATTTCAAAAAAAAATAAACAGTAAGAAAACACTATTTGATACATTACATATTGTCTTCTTGGATAGAGTTGTTCAAGTTACAAAATTAAAACATACAAAGTGGACATTCAAACAGTGAGGCTGCAAACAGTTCTGTTCACCGATCCAACAAAAACTTAGTAACATGGTTATGAATTTTATACACTTAAGGTTACATACAGTTATCTCTTTTAGAGCACTTTCTTTTCCTCCTCTTGCTTTTTTAAAAATTGTTTTATTTAAAGAAAAAATTTTGAAATGGAAAGAGGGTAGAAACAATACAAAATCTCAAAAACAAAACAAAACAGTAACCAGTAAAAATCACTAGTTGATAATTACATACTTTCCTCTTAGACGCAGTTGTTCAAGTTACAAAAGTAAAGTCCACAAAGTGGACATCCAAACAGTGAGACTGCAGTCAGTTTTGATCATCCATCCAACTAAAACTTTAGCAACATGGTTATTAATTCCACACACTCAAACATACATGCAGTTGTATCCTTTAGAATACTCTCTTTTCCTTTTTTTTCCTGTACAATAACTATAATCCATTCTTGTAAACTACTTAGAAGTTCTACACATGTATAAGTCTCTACACATATACCTAGCCTTTCTGTATTAGAGGGAGAAACAAATCAAAACAGGTCAGCAATACAAATTCCTAGAGAAACACAAAATGAAAAGAACATACAAAAACACAATACTAGGTGATCTACGGTAGTCACTATGATGTCTCTTGTTATTTTCAATAAAATTGTCTATACCATCAAATATAATATAAACTTAGAACTTAGCGGAAGCCTGTATCAGGCATAGGCTGCCCAGAACCTCCACTGTGAGCTGCCCTGCCTTCTGGAACTTAGCAGAAGCCTGCATCAGGGATAGGCTGCCCAGAATCTCCACCATGGGCCTGCTTGCCACCTGAAACTCAGCATAAGCCCGCCTCAGGGGTAGGAACCTCCCCTGTGGGCCTGCCCTGCCACCGGGAATATCGAGGAGGCTTGCCCAAGACTGAAAACTGCCCTGGACTGCTACAGATGGCCCCGCCCTCCCACCTGGAACATCAGAAGATCTCAGCGGCATCCAGTTAGTGTGAGAAAATTTGGAACTTTGCTCCCAGGTGGTGAACTTTGGACTATACCAGATTGACTATATCAATGTGGTGACTATACCCCTAAAATAGAGGTGTACAGGGGATAAATAGGGCCAGTAGTAAAAACCCCCTCCAACTAACTGTAAGACTTTGGTGTGTCTGAAAAGAGTGTGTGTGATCCCCTCCTCCACATAGAAAACACCAGGCAGAGTGAAAATGACAAAACGAAAAAGCAAAATGCAGTCTCAAACATATACTTCACCAAAAGCAAGTATAGGAGACATTGAAATAGAGGACCCCAAAAGTAAAACACTGGGAATCTCTGAAAAGATAGCGAGTGAAATAAAAAAACAAGTGCATCAGGCTATAGAGGAAATCAAATTAGAAGTACTCTCCCATGTAAAGATAGAAATAACAACTTTAGTAAAGGAGTTGTTGCATGGAGCTAAAGAAGAACTAGAGAAAAAAGTATATAAGCATGAGAAACTGATTGAAACTTTGAGTAAACAATATAGAAAACAAGCAGAATTCATGAAACAAACTCAAAGAGACATTCAAGAAACAAAAAATTCTATTGAAAGCGTGCAAAATCACCTAAAGGAAGCTGAGGATAGGATTTCGGACCTTGAGGACAGGATCACAGTTAGTGATCAGGAAAGGATAGATCTTTTAACAATAACAAGGCAGCATGAAATGACAATCCAGAAGCTTCATGATGATGCCAAGAGCAACAATATAAGAATAATGGGCATTAGCGAAGATACAGGAATGCAGGCAAATGACATACATAAAGTATTTACAGAAATAATAACAGAAATTTCCCAGTCATGGGGAAAGAATCTGATATGCAGATAAGTGAGGCATACAGAACACCAAACAATCACAATCAACATAAATCTACACCCAGACACATAATAATTAAGACCTCAGACATACAGCATAAAAACAGAATATTAAAAGCTGTCAGAGAAAACACACAACTCACCTATCAGGGAAAGCCCATTAGAATCACGGCAGACTTTTCAGCACAAACCCTCAAGTCAAGAAGATCTTGCAGTGAGGTATTTCAAGCCCTGAAAGAAAACAATCTTCAACCCAGACTGCTGTACCCAGCAAAACTTTCATTCAAATTTAATGGAGAAACAAGATACTTCCTTGACAAAGAACAATTGATGAAATTCATGTCCACCAAATCAACCCTAGAAAGAGTACCGAAGGACATACTTGACAGAGATAAAAATGACCACAATCCCCAAAACAACAACAGAAAGAAATGACCAGGTAGGATAAGCAACTAAATAAGAGGAAAAGCAAAAAGAAACAACTGGAACATAACATGGCAAAGTCGAGCCAGTACATATCAATGATATCCATAAATATAAATGGCCTCAATTCACCTATAAAAAGAAATAGATTGACAAAATGGATCAAGAAACAGTATCCCACAATATGCTGTACACAACAAACACATCTGACCCAAAAGGAAACTCATAGATTGAAAGTCAAAGGATGGAAAACAGTATTCCATGCAACAGGAACCCAGAAAAAAGCAAGGGTAGTTATTCTATTTGCAGACAATGTGAACTTCAAACCTAAAATGATGAAAAGAGATAGAGAAGGTCACTACATACTTGTTAGTGGTAAAATTCAAGAGGAAAACTAACAATTATAAATATATATGCGCCAAATACAGGAGCACCCAACTATATAAGACAGATACTAATGGACATGAAAAATCAAATACACAAGAATACAATTATAACAGGAGATCTTAGCAGCCCATTGTCACAAAGAGATAGATCAACTAGACAAAAAAATCAGCAAAGAAATAACAGAACTGAATCATACCTGTGAGTAATTGGACTTAGTAGATGTTTACACAGTGTTCCAACCAACCACATCAGAATACACATTCTTCTCAGCTGCACATGGGACATTCTCCAAAATAGACCATATATTATCCCATAAAACATTCTTAAGTAAATGCAAAGGTATTGAAATCATACCATGCATAGTATCTGACCATAGTGCACTGAAATTGGAAATTAATGGCAAAAGAAATTGTAAAACCTACATAAATACATGGAAATTAAATAACAGCCATTTGAACAACCAGTGGGCTATAGATGAAATTAAAGAAGAAATAAAACAATACCTACAATTCAATGAAAATATACAAACAACATACTGTATTCTGTGGGATGCAATGAAAGCAATCTTAAGAGGGAAATATATAGCAATAAACTGTCATATCAAGAAAACAGAATGGGCACAAATAAACAACCTAATGCTCCATCTCAAGCGTCTAGAAAAAGAAGAGCAAGCTAAACCCAAAGCTCACAGAAGAGAAGAAATTGTAAAGATTAGAGCAGAAATCAATGCAATTGAAACTAAAAAAAAAAAACAATACAAAGAATTAATGAATCAAAAAGCTGGTTTTCTGAGAGAATAAACAAAATTGAAAAACCCCTAGCTAACCTTATCAAGAGAAAGAAAGAAAAATCCCAAATTCATGCAATAAGAACTGAAAAGGGAGAAATTACTACATATCCCATGGAAATTCAAAAGATCATGAATACCTACTTTGAAAATCTCTACTCACATAGAGTGGAAAACACAGAGGAAATGGACAGATTTCTAGAAACATATGAACTACCAAAGCTCAACCAAGAAGATATAGCAATTTTGAACAACCCAATATCAACTATTGAAATTGAAAATGTAATTAAAAACTTATAAAGAAAAGTCCAGGTCCTGATGGATTCACAGCTGAATTCTACAAGAAATTAGAGAAGATTTGATGCCAGTACTTCTTAAACTCTTCAACGAAATTGAGAAAAAAGCAATCCTCCCTAAATAATTTCTGGAGGCAAGTATTACTCTGATACCAAAACCAGAGAAAGATGCAACCAAAAAAGAAAACTATAGGCCAATCTCACTAATGAACACTGATGCAAAGATTCTCAACAAAATACTGGCAAATAGAATGCAGCAAATCATCAAGAAGATTATACATCATGACCAAGTGGGGTTCATTCCAGGAATGCAGGGATGGTTTAACATACACAAATCAATAAATGTAATACACCACATCAACAGAGCCAAAAACAAAAACCACATGGTCAT
>PVLA01012911.1:0-40690 GCA_004027455.1 Hydrochoerus hydrochaeris | reverse complement strand
CTCTGCCCTGCTATCCTCCTGTTCCTGGCCCTCCACTTTTCCCCTTCATTCAGTTGCTGTCTTGCTTGGCGATGTTCCTCTGCTGCTGTTCCTGGAACCATGGTCATCTTTATCTCTCTCTAGAATATCCTTTAGCACTCTCTGTAGGGTTGGTTTGGTAGTCATGAATTCCTTCAGTTGTTCTTTATCATGGAAGAATCTTATTTTTCCAACAGTTTTTGAAAGACAGTCTTGCAGGGTAGATCAATCTGGGTTGGAAGTTGTTTTCTTTCAGGCTTTGGAAGAAACACTTCACTCCATATTCTTCTTGACTTGATGGTTTGTGTTGAGAAGTCTGCCGTGATTCTGATGGGTTTTCCTTTATAGGTGATCTGTTTCTTTTCTCTAACAACTTTTAATATTCTGTTCTTGGTTGGTTTTCTGGGATCTTGATTATTACAGGTCTGGGTGCAGATTTACTTTGGTTATGGCTAGTTGGAGTTCTATGTGCTTCACTTATCTGCATGCCAGATCCATTTCCCATGTTTGGGAAGTTATCTGCTATTACTTCTGTTAATAGTCTTTTAATGTCATTTGTGTTGACCCTTGCTTCTTCACCGACACCAGTCACTCTTAAATTATGCTTCTTTGGGTCATCTTGCAGCCGTTGAATTGTTATTTCCTGATTCTGTGTTATTTTCAAGAGATCTTTCTTTTCACGATCACTAGCTGCAATCCTATCTTCAAGGTTTGAAAGTCCATATTCAATCTCTTTCAAGTGGTTTTGCCAGCTTTCCATTGACTATTTAATTTCCTGGATCTCTCTTTGAATCTGTTTCATGCATTGTAATTCCTTTCTATATTCTTTGGGTACATTTGTGATTTCTTCTTTTACCTGAGACATTACTTCTGATTTGACTGCTTTTGCAATCTTGAGAAGTTGTTTCCTTATTTCGGTTGCTATCCTCTCAGAGATTTCAGGTGTGTGACTATGATTTTCTTCCATGACTGTATCTCCCAGACTTGTTCTGTGTGGGCTGGAGGTCTGAGATTGCCTTTTGCTCCTTCATCTTGACATTCTCCTGAGTTCCTCTCAACAAGCTGAATGTGGGGCCCCAGGCACTTCCCACATTGGCTGCCCCTCTGCAGTGTGGGAGAATGGGACAGGCACCTGGGTTCCTCTAACCTCAGATTTATTGTGAGTTAACAGTTGGTGGGGTGGGCTTCTCCAGACCTGTGCAGCTACGCTGGGGCTTCCCTGATGATCAGGGGTACGTGGAGGTGGGGCTCCTTCTCTCAGCCTGTGTGTCTGCACTGGACTCCCATGATGGTGGCAAGCACACAGAGGTGTGTTTGTCTGATTCTCCTGGTGAGTGATAGCTGCCTGAAGGAACCAAGGGTCTCCAATGGAGGCCTACAGGTGCATGCATGGAGCTTACCTGGCTGTGTGTCCCTATTCTTGTTGGCTGCCTGCAGGAAGGAGCTTTCTGTGGCAGCACCTGGCAGGCAGAGGCGGATCTGTCCAGCTCTCTTTGCATGTGCTGTCAGTTCACGGGAAAAGGCCTTCCAGTGGAAAGGCAGATCTGTCTGGCCCTCTCTGTCCACACGGGCTGCCTGCAGGAAAGGACCTTCCAGTGGCGGCACCCGGATCTGTCTGACTCTTTCTACCTGCAGGAAGAGGACTTCTGGTGGCGGTGCCCAGCAGGTGGAGGTGGATCTCCTCATATGATTTTAATCTTTACAGAGTTAAGAATTCGTCTATGAACTAATGTGATCTGAAAAGCATAAGAATTTGAATGACAGTATATAGTAACATAGTGCATGTATATACATATCTGCATATAAACACAGACTATATACACATACATATGTAGTATATAATAAATAGACTGTAATTTGAAATGAGAGTAGAGATGGTAAATTTGAAGATAAATGAAAGGAAGCTAAGCAGAAGATATAGAGAAAAATAGATGAAAAAAAAGAAAAAATTCAAGGCCTGTAAGATGTTATTCAAAGGTCTAACATGAGTAATGACAGTTAAAAAAAAAAAAAACCATAGAGAAAATGTGGCAGAAAAACGTTTGGATGAAGCCTAAACAGCTATCAAATTTGGCAATACATATAAAATTTACATCATCAAGAAGCCCAGAAACTTTACGTGTGATAAATATGAACAGAACTATAATAAGCCTGTCAAGAACTGCTAAACACAAAAGAAAAAATGAGAGCCAAGGGTTTAGCTCAGTGGTAAAGTACTTGTACAACATGTACAAGGGTTAGATTATAACAGTGAAAAACAAAAAATCTTGAAAGCTATAAGAAAAACAATATATCATCTATCAAGGCCAACAATCTGAATAACATCTTAACATGAGAAATATGCAACTCAGCCAGATGTTCTGGCACATACTGTTAGTCCCAAGACTTGGGAGACTGAGCAGGATGACTGAAAGTTTAAGGGGAAAGAAAAGAGGAAGGACCTCAAAAGACAAGGAAACAATATCCTTAACACACTAATACACCTAATATGCCTTAAAAAAAACTATTATCTAGTGAAAATATCCATTAAAAATGGAAGAAAAATAAAGCATTTTCAGATAACCAAAAGTATGCAAAATGTGACAAAACCTGAAAAACACTATAAAGTAGTAAAGGTTACTATTCTTCACAAGGAAAGAAAAAGATATCACAGGTCTTGAAAAATAATGAATATCATCAGTAGTAATAAATATCTGAGTAAATATAAAAACTTTGATTTTTTCCTAATATATGATTGTTTAGTTTTTTGAGACACAGTCATGCTACGCTTCTAATAGTTATCTTGAAAGCCTCTAAGAACTCATCCTCCTGATTTCCTATTAAAATAAAATATTATGAAGTTAAAGAATAATTTGCAATGGTTTCTCATTTATTGGGAGATGTGATTTAAGTTATGGTGGAGAAAAGTATTAATCAAATTTATTACGCCAATAATATTATATGGAAATATATTAATTAGTGAGATAATTACTGACTTGTACCACCTCAATATTTTAAAAAGTAGTATCTAATTTAATAGATAAATCTTCTCTATGTCATTTAGTCAGGTGATAAACTCAGGGGACCAAATGTGGCCATTTGTCTGTCTTTTTTATGACCTGGTCACTATGAATGATCACTGTATTTTTTAAACAGTTACATTGTAAATAGTTACATAAGTAACTATGTAACATATGTAGTCTTGTCTGTTAGCCATTCAAGCCCAAATTATTTACATATTTACTTTGAACCTACTTTGTTAAGACTGATCCCTAAGTATTTCATTTTTTTGGATGCTGTTGTGAAGGGTGTGGTTTCTCTTATTTCTCGCTCAGTGAGTTTGTTTTTTCTGTTCAGGAATGCTATTGATTTCTTAGTGTTGATTTTATATCCAGCTACATTACTGAATTTTATTACAACATTCAGAAGCCCTTCAATGGAGTTTTGGGGGTCTTCTATGTAGAGTATTATGTCATTTCTAAATAATAATAATTTAACTTCTTCCTTTCCTATCCTTATTCCTTTTATTTTTGGTGTTGTCTAATTGCTCTGGCTCATGTTTCCAAGACTATATTGAATGGGAACAGTGATAATGGACAACCTTGTCATGTTGCTGATTTTAGGTTGAAAGTATTCATTTTCTGTCCATTTAGTAATGTGTTGGTTGTTGGTTTATCATATATGGTTTAGATCAGATTGAGGTAAAGACCATATGGTTCTGGTTTTCTGTAAGATTTTACAATGAAAGAGTGTTGGACTTTGTCAAATGTTTTTTCTGCATCTATTGAGATGATCATGTGATTCTTGTATACTGTTCTGTTGATATGGTGTTATTATGTTTATTGATTTGCATATGTTGAACCATTCCTGCATTTTTGGGATTAATCTTACTTGGTCTGGTCTATAACTTCCTGATTATTTGTTGCATTCTATTTGCCTGTATTTTATTGAGGATATTTTATCTATGTTCATTACAAACGGCCTGTAGTTTTCTTTTGCAGTTGTGTCTTTCTGATTTTGGTATTGGGGTAATTCTTTCTTCCAGGAATAAGTTAGGGAGACTTCCTTCCATTTCAACTTCACTGATGAGTTTGAGGAGTGCTGGCATTAAGTCTTCCCTAAATGTCTTGTAGAATTCAGCAGTGAATCCATCAGGACCTGGGCTTTTCTATCATGGTAAGATTCTAATTACATTTTAAATTTCATTAACTGAAAATGAGATATTTAGTAGATTTACATCTTGATCCAGCTTAGTAATTCATACGTTTCTGGGAATCTGTTCATTTCTTCTGTGGTATTGAATCTATGAGAGTAAAGGTTTTCAAAGTAGGTATTGATGATCTTCTGTATTTCCACAGGGTCTGTAATGAGTTAGTCCTTTTCATTCCTTATTACAAGAAGTTGAGTTTTTTTCTTTCCTTTTTTTTTTTGATAAGGTTGGCTAGAAATTTATCAATTTTAGTTATTCTTCAAAGAATAACTCTTAAATTCATTAACTCTTTGCATTGGATTCTTAGTCTCAATTCTGTTAATTTCTGCTCTGATCTTTATAATTTCCTCCCGCCTTTGGGTTTTGGGCTCGACTTGCTTTCCTTTTTCTACGTTTGAGATGTAACATCAGGTTATTTGTATTCTTTCTGTTTTCCTGATAAAAGAATTCACTGGAATAATTTATATTTAATTCCACGTATTTATGGAGTTTTTGCACTTTGTTTTGTCATTAATTTCTAGTTTTATGGCACTTTGATCAGATAATATGCATGGGACAATTTACACTCTTTTGCATTTAATTAAGCATATTCTATAGGCCAGTATATGGTCTATTTTTGAAACTGTCTTGTTTGCAGTTGAGAAAAATATGTATTTTGATGTTGGGTGGAATACAGTGTACAAAGCTACTAAATCCATTTTTTCAGAAGTTTGATTCATTTCTGTTATTTCTTTGCAGATTTTTTGTCTACTTGATCTGTCTGTGTCAATGCAGTATTAAGGTTTCCCATTATAACTGTGTTATGGCTTATTTGATTTTTCATATCTATTAATATTTGCCTTATATAGCCGAGTACTCTCATATTTGGTGCATAAATATTTAAGATTGTTATCTCTTCTTGAAGTTTTCCTATAATCAGTATGTAATGAACTTCATTATCTTTTTCAATCATTCTTGGTTTGAAGTTCACACTGATTGGAAACAAAATAACTACTCTTACTTTTTTCTGGGTTCCGGCTGCATGAAGTATTGTTTTCCATCCTTTGACTCTCAGTCTATGAATTTCCTTTTGGATTGGGTGGGTTTCTTATATACAGCATATGGTTGGATTCTGTTTCTGAATCCTTTCTGACAGTGTGTTTAATTAATGAATTGAGGCCATTTACATTAATGGTTATAACTGATATATACTGGCTTATTTCTGCCATGTTACTTTCTGCTGTTGGTTCTTTAGTTTTTCCCTCTGTTTACTTGTTTGTCCTGCTTGATGGTTCTTTTCTATTGTGTATCTAGAATTTCTTTCAGTACTCTGTAGAGTTGGTTGGTGGTCATGAAGTTCTTCCATTGTTCTTTGTCATAGAAGTATCTTATTTCTTCATCAGTTTTGAAGGATACTTTCACAGGGAACATCAATCTGGACTAGAAGTTGCTTTCTTTTAGGATTAGGAATATTTCACTCCATGCTCATCTTGATTTGATGGTTTGTGTTGAGAAGTCTGCTTTGATTCTGATGGGTTTTCTTTTATAGATGTTTTGTTGCTTTTCTCTAAAATCTTTTAATATTCTGCTGTTACATTGAATTTCTGGGATATTGATTATTCTAGGTCTAAGTGCAGATTTATTTTGGTTATGGTTAACTAGAGTTGTATATGCTGATTTATCTGTATGTCAGTTTCTTTTCCCATGCTAGTTAGATCTTCTGCTATTACTTGCATAGTCTTTTTGTATCATTTGTGTAATCTTTTTCCTTAACACTTATCAATGTTATCTTGTTTTTCTCTGCATCACCTTGCAACTGTTGAGCTGTTATTTCTTGGTTCCTTGTTATTTTTAAAAGGCCTTTCCTTTCTCAGTCACTAGCTACAATCTTGTCTTCAAAGTGTGAAAGTCTATGTTCACATACATTCAAACGGTTTTTCCAGTTTCAGTGGACTTTTTCATTTCCTGGACATTCCTCTGAATATGATTCATGCATTCTAAATTTTTTAATTCAAGGTTTCCATCATCTTCCAATGCTTCTGTATTTTTTAAAGTATGTCTTCTTTAGAAATGTTTAGCTTTTCTTTTATTACATTTAACATTTCTTATTTTACCTGGTAGATTATTTCTGATCTGATTTCCTTTACAGCCTCAAGGAGTTGTTTCTTTACTTCAGTTGCTACCATTTAAGAAATTTCAGGTGTTTGACTTACACTTTCTTCTATGTCCATGTCTCCTGGACTTGTTTGCAATGCATTGGAGATTTGAGATTGTATTTTACTCTTTCGTTTTGTCTTTTTCCAGTATTCCCCTGGCACAGCAAATGCAAAATCCCAGTTGCTTGCTGGCTGTAGTTCTGGATTGAGTCACCCAGATGAATGGGGATGCAGGGCAGGCCTTTCCCAAGCCCTGCAACAGTGCAGTGAGGTGAGCTGGTAGGATAGAGTATGCTGCGCAAACTGTCAGCAACCCCACACAGTGTACAGACACTCTGAGGCTGGTTGAAATAGCTGAGGGGGGTCTTACCATGCTCATTGTTGCTTACAAACTGTCGGAGGCTGATTGGAGTCACTTTCAGGGCTTCAGCAAATTCCACATGACACATCAATGCTCCCTGGCTGAGTGGCTACTTTTTTTTGAGACAAGGTCTCATGATGTTGCTCAAATTGGCCTTTACTTCATTGCAACTCTCCTGCATCCACCTTCCAAGTGCTGAGATTACAGGCATGTGCCACCATGCTCAGCTACAATTCAGGTTTAAGAATGAAAACAATATAAAATCCTGATAGAGCTAGGGATAAGGGATATAACTCAGTGACAGAGCTTATAGTTCCTATTCATTTGATCTTTTGCACCAAAACGGAAAAAAATAAAATAAAATCAACAAAAGAATCTGAGACAGTATAGTCATTGCTTATACAATGATGCAATATGAAATAGAAAATTTAAGTATGTATTTCTGTATGAGTAATTCATTTAGACTATTATGTTTTATTTTCTAAAATGATACAGTTCTATATTTCATTTTCTCAATAATAAACTATTTGAGATGTACCAAAAACAGTAATAGAAACATGAGACTATTTCTGAAAGATAAACTTAACACAAAGTGTTTTTTTTTAAATTCAAGGCACAATCTAGGAAAAGTTATACAATTAGAATTAAGGTCAAATTAAAATTAAGTTAAAGTAGAAGAAACAGCTCATGTCAAGATCAATGGCATGGTGCACAGACAAAGCAATAAGTGAGATATTAATATATTTACCAAAAATGATCATAAAAGCAGTAACTTATCAAGAGACTGAGGGACACTGCAAAAACTAGCCAGGAAGATAGCAGAGTGGTGAGCAGTAACAAATAAGTCTCTCTCTGATTTGGAGTCCACAGGTTGCAATACAGCAATGTGAGGAAGAGAAGAAAGAGAGTAGTGGGTCTCTAGGACCTAGTAGGTATATAAAGTGAGAACTGGAGCCCACAGAAGAGCAAAGAAAGAGGTGGTAAATGGAATTTTTTTCACTGAATCCCAGCTCACACTGTGAGAGAGGTGGCTTGAACCCACAGAGGCGTACTGACTATAGGTGACTTCAGAGACTTCTCAACATAAACCTTCAAGTCAAAGAGAACTTGGAGCAAAGTATTTCAAGCCATAAAAGGAAATATCCTTTAACCCAGATTGATATAACCCACAAAACCATCTCTCATGATTGATGGAGAAATACAAATGCTTCAGTTATAAAGAATGCCTGAAGACATTTAAGACAGCCAAACTAGCATTCCACAATGTTCTAGAAAGAAATAACAAAGACTATAATTCCATAATCCTCATTAGAAGGAATCCACCAGACAAGGCAAGCAATTAAAAAGAGGGGAAAGAAAGGGAACCAACAACAAGAAAATTATTTGACAAGGGAAAATCAATACATATCATTTATAATCATTGATGTAAATGGTTTCAACTCACCAATCAAAATAAAGAGAATGGCAGAATGGGTCAAGAAACAATATCCCAAAATATGCTGCACACACGGAACACATTTAATTCAAAAAGAAGTTCACAGACTGAAACTTAAAGGATGGAAAACAATACTCCAAGTGACAGTAACCTGGAAAAAAGTAGAGGTAGCTATTCTATTTATAGACAAAGTAGATTTCAAGCTAAGCCTTATGAAGACAAAAGTCACTATATTTTCATGCAGGAACAATCCAAGGAGAAGAGATAACAATCATAAATGTATATGCATCCAATAGTTGCACACCAAACTATGTACAACAAATATTAATGGACATCAATTATGAAACAAACACTAATACAATCTGAATAGGGGCCCGCCACAATCCACAATCACAAATAGAACAACTAGACAAAAAAAAAAATCGAAAATGCCAAAACTGAAGCAAACTTTTGATCAAATGGACTTAAAGAGTGTTCCACCCCACAGGATCAGAATACATTCTTCTCAGCTGTACATAGGATGTTTTCCAATGTAAACTATATACTAGCTCATAGAACATGGTTGACTAAATGCAAAGGAACTGAAATTATTTTATGCATATTAATAGACCACAGCACAATTAAACTGGAAATCAATGGCAAAAGAAACCACAAAAACTACATAAATACATGGAAATTAAATAATACCCTCCTGGCCAGCATGCCTGGGTTGCCTCAGACTGCCACCTGGAGTCCCACCCCTTGGCCCAGAATACCTGGGATGCCCCCAACATGACTGAGCTGCCTTAAGCTGCCCGCAAGCCCACCCCTTGGCCCAGAATGCCCCTGACCGCTTCCACAGGCCCACCCCTTGGGGAACTCACCCACCTCCTGGACCTTGTACTGTGGCTGATCTTTGGATCCAACCCCTTCTCCCAGAACCTTGGACTACAGCAGATTACCATGCTGGCTGGGTGGGAGACTCAGGAACTCCTCACCCAAACAGAAGACCTCAGCAGGCTCCAGTCAGTGTGGTGAGTTTGCACCTAAAATAGGGGTCTGCAGTGGGTAAATAGCATAAGTGAAGCTCCCTCCAACTGAAGACCTTGGCAAACCTGGCAAGAGAGTGGGTAATGCCCTGCTCCACACAGAGAACATCAGACAGGTTGAGGAGTGCACCAATAAGGCCTCCCTCAAAATGCAGAAAATTAAAAGAGCTTATAAGACCCCCAGTGACACAGTAGGGCCTCAGCTGACACAAACACTATAGACATGGAGATCTGGTGACCTGCAACAACCTGAAGACATAGCAAAAACAGGAACTAAGAGTTGACCTACATCAATACTTCTACTAGTTAGCCTAGAAACAAAGAAAAAGACTCACCCAGCAGGCCCTTTAGGAAGAATTCAGGTGACTGGCTCTCCTCTTCATTGTGGTACCCAGCAATTGAACAAACACCAACCACACAGTAGGACCCTAAAATTCACACTACTGACAGTTAAGATTGTTGGGACTGAAAGACCAAGTACTTACCCAAAAGGTAAAAATGACAAAACGAGAGGCAAAATGTAATCTCAAACATCTAGTCCATCAGAAGCCAAGTACGGCAACACTGAAATAGAGGGTTTTAAAAGTCATACACCAGAAATCTCTGAAAAGAGCAAATTAAGTACAGAAACAAATCCATGAGGCTATAGAGGAAATCAAATTAGAAATAATGTCTTACATAAAGACAGAAATAAAAATCTTAGTAAATGAGTTGCTCAACATAGCTAGAGAAAAAAATAGATAAAAAAAGATACAGAAACATGGGAAATTGACTGAAACTTTGAATAAACAATGTAGAAAACAAGCAAAATCCATGAAAAAAATTCAAAGAGATATCCAAGAAGCAAATTTTATTGAAAGCTGGCAAAACAATTTAAATGAAGTTGAGGATAGAATTTCAGACCTGGATGACAGGATCGCAGACAGTGATCATTAAAGGATAGAACTTATGAAAACAACAAAGCAGCATGAAATGACAATCCAGCAGCTTCAAGATGATACCAAGAGAAACACTATAACACTAATAGGCATCAGTGAAGATGCAGAAGTCAATGCAAATGACATAAGTAAACTGTTCACAGAAGTAATAGCAGAAAATTTCCCAAACATGGGGGAAAAAAACCTGATATACAAATAAGTGAGGCACACAGAATGCCAAACAGTTAAAACCAATATAAATATACATCCAGACATATAATAATTAAGATCCCAGACATACAGCATAAATACAGAATACTAAAAGCTGTTAGAGAAAAGACAACTCACCTATCAAGGAAAGCCTATTAGAATCTCAGCAGACTTCAGCACAAACCTTCAGGTTAAGACAAGTTTGGAGTGAAGCATTTCAACCCTAAAAGAAACAACTTTCAACCCACACTGATGTACCCAGCAAAACTGTCTTTCAAATTTAATGGAGAAACAAGATACTTCCATGACAAAGAACTGAAGAAATTCATGTCCACCAAACCAACCCTACAAAGTGTACTGAAAGACATGCTATATAGAGATAAAAATGACCACAATCTCCAGAACAACAACAGAAAGAAACCACCAGGATGGACAAGAAATTAAACAAAGGAGAAAAGCAGGAAATCAACAATAGGTACACAACATGGCAAAGTCAAGCCAGTACATATCAGTGATATCCATAAATGTAAATGGGCTCAATTCACCTATCAAAAGAAATATATTGGCAGAAGAAACATGATCCCACAATATGCTGTATACAAGAAACACATCTGACTCAAAAACAAACTCACAGAGTAAAAGTCAAAGGATAGAAAACAATATTCCACATAACAGGAACCCAGAAAAAAATCGGGGGTAGCTATTCTGTTTGCAGACAAAGTGAACTTCAAACCTAAAAGGATTACAAGAGATAGAGAAGGCCACTATAAAGTTATTAGTGGAAAACTACAAGAGGAAGAACTAACAATTATAAATATATATGCACCAAATACATGAACACCCAACTATATAAGACAAAAACTAATGGACATGAAAACCCAAATACACAAGAACACAATTGTAACAGGAGACCATAATACCCCACTGTCACAAAGAGATAGATCAACTAGACAAAAAGTCAGCAAAGAAATAACAGAACTGAATCATACCTGTAAGCAAATGGACTTAGTGGATGTTTACAGAGTTTTATACCCAACCATATCAGAATATACATTCTTCTCAGCTGCACATGGGACATTCTCCAAAACAGATCATATATTAACCCATAAAGCATTATTACCTAAATGCAAAGGCAGCAAAATTATCCCATGCATAATATCTGATCATAGTGCACTAAGATTGGAAATCAATGGCAAAAAAACTGCAAAACCTGCATAAATACATGGAAATAAAATAACAACCAGTGGGTTACAGATGAAATTAAAGAAGAAATAAAACAATACCTATAATACAAACAAAATGCAGGTACAATATACCATAACCTATGGGATGCAATGAAAGCAGTCCTAAGAGGGAAATATATAGCAATAGTCACATCAAGAACGTGGAACAAACACAAATAAAAAACCTAATGCTACATCTCAAGCTTGTAGAAAAGCAAGAGCAAGTCAAACCCAAACCTCATAGAAGAGAGGAAATTGTAAAGATTAGAGCAGAAATTAATGCAACTGAAACTAAAAAAAAATACAAAGAATTAATGAATTGAAGAGCTGGTTTTTTGAGAGAATAAACAAAATTGATAAACCCCTGGCCAACCTTAGCAAGAAAAAGGGGAAAAAAACCCTCAAATCCATGCGATAAGGACTGAAAAGAAGGAAATTACTACAGATCCCATGAACATTCAAAAGATCATGAACATCTACTTTAAAAATCTCTACTCACATAGGGTGGAAAACACAGAGGAAATGGACAGATTTCTAGGAACATATGAACTACCGAAGCTCATTCAAGAAGATATGACAATTTTGAATAATCCAGTATCAGTTACTGAAATAAAAAACATGATTAAAAACTTACTAACAAAGAAAAGCCCAGGTCCTCATGGATTCACAGCTGAATTCTATAAGAAATTTAGAGAAAATTTAATGCCAATACTCCTTAAACTCTTCAATGAAATTGAAAGAGAAGCAGTCCTCCCTAACTCATTCTTAGAGGCAAGTATCACTCTGATACCTAAACAAGAGAAAGACCCAATTAAAAAGGAGAACTATAGACCAATTTCACTAATGAACACTGATGTAAAGATTCTCAATAAAATATTGGCAAATAGAATGCAGCAAATCATCAAGAAGATTATGCACCACGACCAAGTGGGATTTACTCCAGGAATGCAGGGATGGTTCAACATACACAAATCAATAAATGTAATACACCACATCAACAGAGCCAATAATAAAAATCACATAATCACCTCAATAGACGCAGAAAAAGCTTTTGATAAGGTCCAACACTAATTCATGTTAAGAACCTTACAGAAACTCAGAATAGATGGTATGTACCTCCATCTCATAAAGGCTATCTGTGACAAATCAATAGCCAACATTATACTAAATGGACAAAAACTGAAAGCCTTCACTCTAAAATCAGGAACAAGACAAGGATGTCTACTATCACCACTCCAATATAGTTCTGGAAATATTAGCAAGAGCAATCAGACAAGAGGGAGAAATAAAAGGAAAATAGGAAAAGAAGTTGAATTAATTATCATTATTTGCAGATGACATGATACTCTACATAGAAGACCCCCAAAACTCCATTTAAAGACTACTAGAGGCAATAAAGAAATTCAGCAGCGTAGCTGGATACAAAGCCAACACTCAAAAATCAGTAATATTCCTGTACACAAAAAACTCCATGAGAGAGAAATTATATCGTCTTTCACAATAGCATCTAAAAAAATGAAATACTTAGGAATCAACCTAACCAAGAATGTAAAAGACCCATATGCTCAAAATTATACTACTCTTAAAAAGGTGAATGAAGAGGATATTAGAAAATAGAAGAATATTCCTTGTTCTTGGTTAGGAAGAACCAACATAGTGAAAATGGCCATACTCCCAAAACTGTTATACAGATTCAATGTAATCCCAATCAAAATACCATTAACATACCGTACAGATCGAGAGAAAATATTCCTAAAATTCATCTGGAAACAGAAGAAACCCAGAATAGCAAAGATGATTCTGGGCAACAAAGGCAAGGCAGGAGGCATCTCAATTCCTGACTTGAAACTCTACCAGAAAGCCAGAGTAATAAAATCAGCATGGTACTGGCAAAGAAATAGACCTGAGAATCAATGGAACAGATTAGAAGATGCAAACACTACTATAAAGACATTCAGCCACCTTATATTCGACAAAGGGGCTAAACATGTTCACTGGAAAAAAAGATATTCTCTTTAATAAGGCTATCTTTAATTAGGTGTTGGGAAAATTGGCTTTCTACATGCCAAAGACTGAAAATAGACCCATGTCTATCACCATACTCTAAACTAAAGCCAAAATGGATCAAAGATCTACATATGAAAACAAAAACACTAAATCTACTGGGGGACAAGATAGGTAAAAAATCTTGGAGACAGGGGTAGGGAGAGAATTCATGAATAAAATGCAAACTGCACGGGAAATACGTCAAACAATCAACAAATGGGATCTCACATTACTAAAAAGTTTTTGCACTTCAAAAGAAATCACCAACAGAGTGAAAAGAAAACCCACAGAATGGGAAAGGATTTCAGCCAAAAATCCCTCAGACTAAGGACTTATATACAGAACATCTAAACAACTGAAAAACATCAAGCACCCCAAATTCAAAGACTCTCCCCAAAAATGGGCATTGGAGATGAACACACAGTTCTCAGATGAAGATATACAAATGGCAAATAAATACATGAAGAAATGTTCACCAACACTGGTCATTCGAGAAATGCAAATTAAAACAGCATTGAGATTTCTTCTTCTCACCCCAGAAAGAATGGCTGCCATCAAGAAAACTGATAAAAAATGTTGGCAAGGATGCAAGGGAAAAGGAACACTTCTCCACTGTTAGTGGGAGTGCAGACTGGTGCAACCACTGTGGAAATCAGTATGGAGATTTCTCAAAAAACTAGGATTGGAAGCTCCATTCAATCCAGCTATTCCCCTCCTGGATATTTTCCCAGAAAAATTGAAAAGGTCATGTCACAGTGATATATGTACACCCATGTTCATAGCCGCACCATTTGTGATAGCTAAATCTTGGAAACAATCAAAGTGCCCATCAGCCACAGAGTGGATGAAAAAACATGGTATTTTTACACAATACTATTCGGCTATAAAAAAGGATGATCTTGAGGCCTTTATAGGTAAATGGAGGCAACTTGAGAATATCCTCATTAGTTAAATGAACAAGACTCACATTACTAAATATCACATTGTCTCTCTAGTGTAAAAAATAATAAGAACTGACAGAATAATGGGATACAAAAAGTATAATAGATATTGTAAAAGTGAAATGGAAGAAAAGTGCTCTAAATGATATAACAGTATATATAGTGTGTAAGACAGATGACCATATTACTAAATTTCTGTTAGATCACTGAACAAAAAGGTTTGCACTGTCAATGTTTGAGTGTCTAGCCACTTTTTATGCTTTGATTTTGTAACTGTAACAACTATTATTAAGATGACCATATATAATGTATCAATTAGCGATTTTATGTTAATTTTTTTTAATTCTGTATTATTCTACTTTTTTCTTTTTTTCTATTTTTTTAAATTTTCTTTTCTTTCTTTAAATAAAAAAATTGGAAAAAACATAAATAATATCCTTCTGAATAACCAATAAGTCATGGATGAAATTAAACAGTATCTACAACTAAACAATAGCAATATAACATACTGGAACTTATGGGTGCAATGAAACCAGTCCTATCAGTGAAATTCATACCAATGAATTTTCACAATGGAAAAACAGAACAAGATTAAATAAACAACCACTAATGTTGAACCTCATGTTACTAGAAAAAGTAGAGTGTACCAAACCCAAAGTTCATATAAGGGTGAAAAATATAAATAACTGAGCAGAAATTAATGCAATTGAGACCAAGAAAACAATAGATACATTCAAAAAAATCAGAGCACTGGTTCTTTGAAATATTAAATAAAATAGACAAAGTTGTAGCAAAACTTCTTTTGCCAGACACAAATCCATTAAATTAGGAACGGAAA
Organism: Hydrochoerus hydrochaeris; assembly: GCA_004027455.1. Taxonomy (NCBI): domain Eukaryota; kingdom Metazoa; phylum Chordata; class Mammalia; order Rodentia; family Hydrochaeridae; genus Hydrochoerus; species Hydrochoerus hydrochaeris. The sequence continues at coordinate 25,349 of PVLA01012911.1, read as the reverse complement.
GCATAAAATCACAACACCTCCTACAGAAATCCAGATCAATATCTATTTTGAGAACCTGTACACTAAGAAGACATAAAACATAGAACAAATGGATCAACTCTCAGATACATATGAATTACCAAAGCTGGATCAGTAAGATACAAAAATTCTAAATAACTCAATATTGATGAAATAGAAGATGTAATTTAAAATCAGTTAACTAAGAAAAGCCCAGGTCCTATTTGGATTCATTGCTGAATTCTATAAGAAATTTGGAGAAGATCTAATGCCACTATTCCTGATACTCTTTAATGAAACTGAAAAGGAAGCAATACTCCCAAATTCACTTGTGGAAGCAAGTTTTACCCTGATACTGATACCAGAGAAGGATCTAAACAGAAACAAGATCTACAGACCAATGTCTCTAATAAATACACATGTAAAAGTCCTCAATAAGATACTACAAATTGAATGCAGAAAATCTGATTATATATCATGACCAAGTAGGATTCATCCCAGGAATGCAGAAGTGATTCAACATATACAAATTACTAAATATAATAAACCGTTAACATAGTCAAGTCAAATACCACGATTGTCAAAATAGATGCAGAAAAAGCATTTGACAAAATCCAGTAGTCATTCATGATAAAAGTCCTACAGAAAACTGGCCTTTTCTCATTCTGATAACAGTCATCTAGGACAATCTAACAGCCAGCATTATGCTAAATGGACAAAAGCTGAAAGATTTTATTCCAGAATAAGGAACAATACAAGGATGTTCACTTTCAACACTTACATTCAATATAATTCTGGAAACATCATCCAAAGCAATTAAATAACACAGAGAAATAAAAGGAATGAGGATAGGAAAGGAAGATGTTGGATTACCAATATTTGTAGATGACATGATACTCCATTTTCAAGGACTCAAAAACTCCACGAAAAATTTCTCAATTTCAAAACTAAATTCAGTGGCATAGAGAGATACAATGTTAACACTCAAAAACCAATAGCATTCCTGGACAAAAATAATAAACTCACAAGAGAGAAATTAGGGAAACAACACCTTTTACTACAGCATCCAAAACCAGAGACAAGTTAGGAAACAATCTAACAAAGAAAATAAAAGACCTTTACATTGAAAATTACTCTGAAAAAGAAGATTGAAGAGGATATCAGAAAATGGAAAGATATCCCTTGCTCATGGACAGGAAAAAAATCAACATAGTGAAAATAGCCATACCTGCAAAACTGTTAGATTTAACACAATCTTGATCAAAATACCATTAGTATAGCTCATAGAATTACAGGAAACAACCTTGAAATTTATTTGGAACCAGAAGAGACCCAGTATGGCTAAAGCAATTCTGGGAAACAAAGGTAAGGAAGGGGACATCACAATCTCTCACTTGAAATTACATTACAAAATTACTGTGATAAAAACAAGACAGCAAAATAAAACCAACCAACCAAGCAAACAAAAACCTCAAAAAGCCAATCAAAACAAAAGAAAACAGATCCTAGAATCAATGGAACACAATAAAAGATGCAGAAATGACACCAGCCACCTTATTTTAGAGAAGGGTGCCAAACACCCTCACTGGAAGAAAGTCACTTTAATGAAAGATGCTGGCAAAACTTGGCTTTCCACATGCCAAAGATTATAATTTGACCCATATCTTTCATCATGCACTAAACTAAATTAAAAATGGATCAAAGATCTAAGTATTAAAACAGAACTACTAAATCTGTTACAAGACAGAATAGGTGAAATTCGTGAAGACATAGGTGCAGGCAAAGACTTTATGAACAAAACCTTGATATGACAGAAACTATCACAAAGAATCAACCACTAGGGTCTCATCTTATTTAAAAGTTTTTGTGCAGCAAAAGAAACCATCAACAGAGTGCAGAAACAGCCCACAGAGCAGAAAAAAAATTTTGTTAAGGTCTTCCTTGGACAAAGGACTAGTATCTAGAATATACAAAGAACTGAAAAAAAATCAGATCTGCCAAATTTAAAGACCCAATCCAAAAATGGGCATCTAAAATGAAGTTAGAAAACACAAAAATATGAAAAAATGTTGAACATCACTGGTCACTTGAGAGATGCAAATTAAAATGCTGAGATTCCATCTCATTACAGAAAGGATGGCTATTATTAAGAGATCAATAACAAATGCTTTAGGGGATATAGGAAAAAGGGGGCACTTCTTCATTGCCCATGAGGTACAGTGTAGACTGGTACAATTTCTGTGGAAATCTTCCTCAAATAACTAAAGGTCACATTGGACCCAGATATTTCCCTTCTTGGTATCTTCCTGAAGGAATTAAAAAGCATCATATCACAGCAATATATTCACAGTGTATGTTTACAGTGGCATAGTTTATAATAGCTAAATTGTGGAAACAGCCCAAATGTTCATCAACCAATGAATGGTTAAAGAGGACATGGATTTTTTTATGCAATAGAGTATTACTCTGCCATAAAGAAGGATAAACTTCAGACATTTCTACATAAATGGATGTACCCTGAGAACATATTAAGTGAAATTAACCAGACACACATTTAAATATTGCATTGTTTCTGTGTGAGAAACCAAAAGTGTAAATAGGGACCAAAGTGTGTAACAGTTATTGTGAAATAGGAAGAAAATATTCAAATGAGAAAGAGAACAAAGGAGGGGTCAGGAAAAAGGAAGGAAGACAAAACAAGAAGGCGGATGAAATAGAAACAAAGCTCTTGTAAATAATAAGGGAAAGAGGAGTTGAAGGGAGGGAAAAGGACTGCAGAAAACAGAATCAAGATCTCTTATGTACAGGTACATATTCCTTATGAGTAATATATATATATATATAATGTACCAATAAAATTTTTTACAAAAGAAATGGAAGTAAAAGCAGAAATAAAGGGTAGGGACTGAAAGAATTAAGATGTGTTATGTACATGTACTAACTCCACAAATGGAGTGCAAAGATATGTACTGCAAACATGTACCCAAAAAAAGAGAAGGGGATTAAGGGATGAGTGGACTGAGGAGAGAGGGAAGAAAGAGGGGCTGAAAAATTGGATCAAAACTTGTTACATACATGCATCAACTTCCTGCAAGGAATGTAAATGTTACATACTATTGGGGTCTATACCTAGAACCCCAATCTCCCAGACAAGTGCTTGGCAAAGGCTGAAATGAATGAGACAAGTGGTATGACCTTTAGGGCTCTAGGAGGACCAAAACCCTCTGCAGAGTTCTTAACTCTGGTGGCTGAGACAGACATTGTCCCTGGGTGGTCCGTACTTATTTAGTATTCAAACAAGGAAGGGGTTAGAGTGGAAAATGCGGGAAACCTGAGCAGTACCTTGGGAAGGGTTCAAGGACCCTTCCAAGCAACAGCTAATGCTAATTAAGGAGAACTAGTCTAGGAGAAGGTCTCCAGATATCCTCACCTATGGCCTATCTTGCCCCCTGAGGCATCGCCTTGTTATCAGTTCAGCCATGCCAGGGCTTTGTCACAAGCCTACATGTGTATTCAGCTTCAATGGTGCCAACAACATACAACATACATGAACATATATACTAATAAACCAAAAAAAAGTAAAAGAAAATAAAAATAAATTTTAAAAAAACACTAGACATTTTGTATAAGGAAAAGAATTTCGCAATACAATAGAGAATAACTATCTAATGGTGATGTCAAGAAAAATCCCAAATTTTAATTTTAGTGTTTGGCAAACTATACTGTCCTTTGTTGGTACTTACAAGAAACTTAGTCATAACTGTGGTGTATACTGAACCTTAGGCTTAGGTAAACTATACCAAATACCAGAGCATTTTTTTCAGCATAGTTACTTTTATAAACAGGCCAAAATTGGCATGAAAAAAGGTGTTTCTCTCCTTTTTTAGGCACTACAATATTTTCAGTGAATCCCAAAATTTAGGATAGAACAATAGGATGACTCAGTTGTTATAACTATATTTAGCCTGCTTAAAGGTATTTACCATCACAAGTCTGATCAATAAATAAAACAGTAAGCCAGACATTTTTAAATTGTCACTTTAATAAAACCTTAGTAAATAAAGCCTCTTAATATCATAGGTTCTCTGCTTTGTCTTGCTTACATGAAAGAATTCAAGTTAAGAATATTACTGAAGCCCTATGTAAACTCAGAATGTTTTACTGATTTACTGAACAAGTATTTATAGAATATGTACTATGAATAGCTATTATATGTCAAATAAGGATAAATACTGTTTTTGCCTCATGTGGAGACAAGACATAAATTACAAATAAACTAAATAATAATTAGGGTAAATGGTGACTAAGTATTTATGATCCAAAACAGTTCAAATTAACTTACATAATTCTCTTAATAGGCTTGTAAAATAGGTACTAGTACATATTACCTGCTTTTTATAGACAAAGATACTGAGGTACAGAGTTACTTGCCCTGAAGCACAAATATCATTTTTGTTTTAAATCCATGCAATCTGAATCCAGAGTACATAAACTATATTATAAATTCTTAAGTGTCAGTAAACAATTTAAAACATTTGTAATAAATGCTAAGATGGAAAAGTCTACTCTAAACTCAATGTGTAATGTTACTTCAATTTTAAGCTTCTTGTAACATAGTAATGTAACAATGTATTTGTTCATACTTTTTTGAGTAAAGCATTCTTTTAAATTAAGTACTTTCTGCTCATTTAAAAAATATAATCTAATAATATAACCTAAAATATAACAAATGGCTTCCCTTTTGATCAAGTTAAAGACAGAAAATATAGAAGACAAAAGAATATAGAACAATACAGAAAAGTAAATAGGATCTTGGAATTATAGTACCATTATGTGATATCATCAACTATTATTACTGGACACTATGTCCTAGACATTGTCTCTTTCCTGTAAAAATTCATTTAATCCTTACAAACACTGTGGTTACTGGTATATCAATCTCTTTTCTTTTTTATTTTCCTCTCTTTTGAGACATGGTCTCACTTTGCAGTTCAGGCTGGCCTTGAATGTACGTACTATGAAGCCCAGGTTGGCCTCAAACTTATGGTGATCTTCCTGCCTCAGCCTCCAAAGTGCTGGGATTACAGATATACACCACCACCCATGGCTGGTATATTCATTTCATAAATGAAGAAATTGAAGAACACAAAATTTTTATTTATATACATGTTTTGTTTTTGAAACAGGGATTCACTACATAGTTCAGGCTGTCCTTGAATCTACAATGTTTCCCAGGCTATCTTTGAATTCACTAAGTAGCCAAGGCTGGCCTTGAATTCACCTTATGTCTACCTTAGCCTCCTGAGTGCTGGTGTTACAGGCATGCACCACCTTGCCTGGTTATATAAAAACAGCCCAATGCCACACAACACAGCATATCACAGGGTTTAATGTCAAAGCCATCTGCTTTATCTTAATATAAAAATGAGATACTTCGGTAAGAATGTGAAATGGAGAAAGAGAAATTTATCTCAAAGTTTTAAAGAGTCCTATATATAACTTTACATGATACTTAAAACACATAGAACTCCAAAAAATGTATTTGGCTGTGAATTTATTAGAGACTTCCTTCTCCCACATCTATTCCCACCAGTTTTATGGAGTTCCTTTCCCTCTCAGTGAAGGGTTTGGATTACTATTTAAGAATGCAAAAAGCAGAATCACTTTACAGCAGATTCTTCTATATACAAATTTGACAATAGTGCTTAAATAGTAAAACTATTTTAAACCTCAGCTTCTGTAAAAGTTAAGTTATAATGTCTTGATTCACTCAATATTGTTCATACTGATTGTTATTCATATTCTTTGTCTCTGTCTCTCTTGGTATGTCTGTGTCTCCTACTGGAGAAATGAACCCAGAGCCTTTGCACTTAGCTAAACCCCCAGTCCCAACCCTCCTTTTTTGAGACAAGGGTCTTCTAAATTATTAGGCTGCCCAGGTTGGCCTTAAACTCATGATCTTTTTGCCTCAGCCTCCTAGAATGCTGGGATTTCAGGGATGCTTTTATTTTATTTTTTATTTAATAGAGAATAAAACAGAACAGAATAAAGCTAATCAAAATGGAACAATGAAGGTAATACAGGACTTCAAAACAAAACAGGAAATTAACAATGGGTACCATAATGTGTCATTTTCTTCAAAATAGCTGTTCATACCATCAGACATAACAAAATCAAAATAAAACAGGTCAAAACCAATCAAAACAAATAAATGAAGACATTACAGGAATTCAAAACAAGATAATAGAAAATCAACAATGAACACCATAATACATTCCATTGTCTTCAAAACAGCTACACATATTATCAGACCCAGTAAAATCAAAACAACAAAACCAAATCTAACAGAACTATGAAAACAATACAAGAATTCAAAACAGGATAATAGGAAATTAACAATGGTTACCATCTTCCCTTTTTAGATGTTTCCTCCTCTTTCACTGAAATAATATCTATTGTACATTTTGGATCCCACTAACTCTTTCAGTTTTTTATACTAGGAGATAACACGATGTTCACTCATATGAGTCTGACCATTTCACCTATGAGCATGATCTCAAGTTGTACCCATTTACCTACAAGAGTCTCAGGATTATCTTTCTTTATAGCTGAGTGGCTTTCCATTGTATGAAAATACCGTATCTTTGTAATCCATTGTGCGGTTCATGGGCAAGTTACTCTTTTTTCTGGTCTCCTGCCACATGGAACAATTGCTTTCTCTCCTTTGATTTTCAATCTGTGCATTTCCTTTCAAGTTAAAAGTGTTTCTTATATACAGTGTATCAATCGATCTTGTTTCTTGATTCACTCTCCCTGTGCTTTTTATTAGTAAATTGAGGCCATCTACATTGATGATTACAACCAGCATACATTGTTCATCACTGCCATGCTATCCTCCTGCTGTTGCCCCCACACTTTTCCCTTTCATTCAATTGCCTGCCCTGGCAATCCCCTTGTGCTGTTACTTCTGGAACTGTGGTCATCTTTTTCCCTCTAGAATATCTTTCAGCTCTCTTTGTAGAGTTAGTGTGGTGATAATGAACTCCTTCAGTTGTTCTTTATCATGGAAGTATCTTATTTTTCCATCAATTTTGAAAGACAGTCTTGCAGGGTACATCAATTTGAGTTGGAAGTTGTTTTCCTTCAGGGTTTGAAACACTTCACTCCATATTCTTCTTGACTTGATGGTTTGTGTTGACAAGTCTGCCATGATTCTGATGGATTTTCCTGATGTTTCTTTTCTCTAACAGCTTTTAATATTCTGTTCTTGTGCTGAATTTCTGGGATCTTTATTATTATATGACTGGGTATAGATTTATTTCACAAGTATATAAATCTATGGCTAGTTGGAGTCCTATATGCCTCACTTATCTGTATATCAGGTCCTTTTCCCTTGGGAAGTTCTCTGCTATTACTTCTGTAGATATAGTGTATTTATGGTATTTGTATTGACTCCTGCTTTTTTGCTGACACCTATCAGTCTTAAATTATTTTTCTTTGTGTTGTCTTACAGTTGTTGAATTATTTCCTCCTCATTATTTTTAAGAGATCTTTTCATTCACGATCACTAGCTGCAATTCTGTCTTCAAGGTCTGAAAGTTTATCTTCAGTCTCTTTTCAAGCAGTTTTGCCAGCTTTTGATGGAGTTTCAAATTTCCTGGTTAGCTCTTTGAATCTGCTTCATGCATTGTAATTTCTTCTTATATTGTTCATTTAAGGTTTCCATCATTTTCCTATGTTCTTGTTTTTTTCATCCATGTCTTCTTTAGATATACTTGGCAATTGTTTTATTATGTTTGTGATATCTTCTTTTATCTGAGATATTATTTCTGATTTGATTACTTTTACAGCCTCATCAAGTTGTTTCATTACTTCAGTTGCTATTGTTTGAGAGATTTCAGGTGTGTTACTTCCAATTTCTTCCATTTCTATATCTCCCAGACTTGTGCATGAGCTGGAGGTTTGAGACTGCCTTTTGCTCCTTCATCTTGACATTTTCCTGGGTTTCTCCCAACAAGCCAGTTCCCAGGGACTTCCCATATTGCCTATCCCTCTGCAGTGTAGAGGGATGGGACAGGAACCTGAGTTTCTCTGAACCCAGCCTCACAGGGAGGCAGTGGAGTGTGGGGCAAGCCTCCCCAGAGCTGCCTGGCTGCATCGAGGCTTCCTCAATGGCCATGGGTACATGGTGGTAGGGCTGCTTCTTCTCTCAGCTTAGGTAGCAATGGTAAAATAAGATGGTAGCAGTGACAAAGGTACAAAATAGAAAAAGATTTTGAAGAAACAGTTTAATGACTAGTAACCTGAGGGCAGCAGGTTCACAGGTGCTTGTCTGCACAGTTTTCCCAGCCCACACTGGCTGCCCACGGGAAGCAAGTGCCTCCAATGGCCTGCAAGCACACGCGATGTATCTGGCTGTTTCTCCTTGTCCACACTGGGTAACTGAGGACAGCAAGCCTCCCAATTGCAGCATACACACAGAGGTGGGTGTGGCTGTTTCTCCCTGTCAGAGCAGGTACCTGAGGGAAGCAAGCATCTGGATGGCAGTGGGTATGCAGGGACAGGTCTGTTTTTCCCTGTTGGTGCTGGCTGCCTGCAGAAGTCAAGCCACAGGCATGCTTTTCAATGGATTTTTTGTTGTTGTTTTACCAGGGATCGAACTCACGACTGGGCACTTGCAAGGCAGGCACTTATGCCACTGAGCTAAATACAGCCCTCGGTGGATATTTCTAAAGATTTACTTCTTGATCCCTGAGAATTACTAGAAAATTCTAGGTTAGAATACTTATCTCTTATACCTCAAGTGCTTACTGGTTAACCCAATCAACTACTGCTTTCAACACTTTGAACAATAACAATTTCAAAGTGCTAATGAAAACATAAAATGAACAAAACATAAAACCAAAATGTAGTAAATGTTACTACAAACAAATGCAGTAAGCATTGATAAAAATTTACTTTCCCATTCAATTATCATTTTTAAGAATTACAGACTCCTGTAGTTTTAGCTATATGCTCTATAGGTACAGCTTTCAAGTTATTAGTTTAAAAGTTTACTTATTTTTAAAGAGCTAAAAATCACATTTACTCTCTGATATCTACCTATTAACTTTCCTTCCTTCTCTCAAAATCAGCTGTCCTTCTAATCTCCCTATTTCTACTAATAAGTCCATTGATTCCCATTCTTAAAATATTAAATTATCTGTGATCGATCTCTCATATTCTTGGTTTCTAACTAGTCAGAAAACGGTTTCTTTAAAATCTTTTTCTGTTTTGTACCTTTCTCACTGCTACCATCTTATTTTACCACTGCCTCAAAGGCCTGTTCAATCTAGTACTAGTTTTCTCCTTCTCACAATATACCTTCATGAAACTTCAACCTCAGATAAACTGAAGTATTTACCATTTGATTATATCTTGTATCCCCTTACTTTCAAGTTTATGTTTTTAAGTCACTCATAATTTCACATTCTAATCCACATAATAAATATATTCTTTTCTTCTACTTAACAAAAACACCCAGCTAGGCATAGTAGTGCCTGCTCACAAACTCAGTACTCTGGGAGGTTGCAGTAGAAGGGTCCCAAGTCTGGGTCCAGCTTGGTAAACTTAAAGAGATCCTGTCTCAAAATAAAAATAAATAAAAGGTGTTGGGAATGTAGCTCCGTGTGTAGTGCCTAGGTTCAATTTTCAGTCCTCCATACCACAGACAAAACAAAAGCCACTAACCTGCAGAATATTAAAGTGTTGATTTATCTAGAGAATTTGAGTAATCTGTCATTTTCCCACAATCTTCTGGAGTGCCAAATGAGTTCTGCCATATTCATTATGCATCATTACCCACTCCTTTCTTTAAAATAATATAATTTTTGTTTGATGTAAGGGAGGAGTTGGCTGTCACATAAGTATGAGAAACTAAACAGTTAAACAAGTCCCTTTATTGCAAGACTTCTCAGAGCTTTCAAAAATGCCAAATTGTTAGCTTCTCCATCATCATTTGTCTATATCACATGATAGATTCCTTTCTCATCACTATGGCTTAACTCAACTATAAATCACTACTCTTTTGAACTGTGTAAGACTTCTATCTTAGCTGGATTCATTATTCATCCTTACCCTCTTAATTCTCTATCTCTTTCTTAAGAAAAGATATACATGCTTCTTTTACTTCAAAAACTCTATTTTTAGACTGATACCCAGGCCAAATGATCTAAGTACTTATGTCTGAAACAGGAAAATAAATACATAGGTATGCAAATTCACAGGAGAAAATATGAGACATGTTTCTATAAGCGAGTTCTATTTAATTGGGGCGATACATTTTTATGATAAATCTAAAACAAATGTAGACTATTTCAAAGTGAAAAAAATAAAACTTTCAGACATTTCCAGGTTTTGCTTGTGGACATCCCAACTTTTTCATAAGCATTAAAATTTTTCTGCTGTAAAGATATTTCCATTGAAAAAGTCCAAGAAGTGCTGATGTAGGCCAATGGAGAAGAAGAGTAGTCAAGTAAAGTATCACTATGAGAACAGTTCCTCTATGCCACGTACCACATGACTCCTTGGTATATATTAGCTTCTTAATGCCTACAATCATATTACAAACATGGATTGTTTTACTAAGAGAAACTTCAGAAAAGTTAATCTTTCCTAAACTGCAAAACTTATAGTAGTAAAAATATTTTATTATATAATGTTGGAAGTATAAAGAATACATGTCTGTCATTGAAATTTTGTGGTTGATTCCTACGGTAAGAATTAGGGCTCACTCTTTTAAAATAATTTATAACCAATTTAATTGTTTTAGTCAATACAGATCCTGACAGTAATAAGATTCATATTTCTTAGTAAAAGTTTATTAGTGGTATTAACAAATTCCCAGATATTCAGAAGTCTTGCCAGGAAGACATGTTTAAGTTTTACTTAATAAAAACTGGGGGAAACTTAGCCCTTTTCTATTTATGTTTTCTATTAAATAAAGGTATCTACTAAGATTTTACCAGTTACATGCTACATGAATAATACTGAAAAGATTCTTTAAATTTTTTCAGAAAGTAAGCCAACAAAGGTCAAATTGTTTTGAAATTGAGGTTTTTTTTTTTTTAACAATATCACCACTTAAATCTGCAGCTTCAATTTTATAACAAATAAACTATATGGCTCTTACTTAAAGAAAGCCTAACATATGCTATATGGGTTTGCCAGATCAACTTAATAGGGATTGATTACCATGAAAGGACTTATAAATTCTCTTAAAATGAGTGAATTTTAAATTAAATCTCTTAAAATAAGTAAATATTAAATCACTCAATTTACAAACAAATGAATAGATTTATATACAGCCTATCAGGAATATGTATTAATCAAAGCCCCAAACACAAGAAAGTATCAAAGAACATGCAAGAAAAGATTATTTGAAAATGAATAAGTCCTTTCTTAAAAAAGCTAACCTCATTTAAAAGTATCTAAATTGGTCTTTGTTACTATTAATAAGAATTAGTGTCAGAGACAATGGAACACAAAATCCTTCATTGTATATATGCATTTATGATGCTAAACTAGTAACAAAGAAGCACTGGCATAATGTACTCACTTATTAAATATTTATAAAATTTTTTAATACTTGTACTTTTAATCTCCATGGCAACAGTAAAACTATTCATTTTATTTAATATGTTAATTACAGGTAACACAAGCAAAATCTTTTTAATGACATATGATTATAAGTATAAAGGATTAATATTTTTAATTACCCTTAAATATGTCAGTTCTCCCTCTTTAAAGATTTCTTATACACTGAACAAATGAAAAGATAAATAGGCAAAAGCCTCAAAAATGGAGGGACTAGAAATCAAAGCGTATAATGAACAATAACAAAATTTCCTCTAATTGTGTAAATTAAAGAAACCTAGTCATCTCTCTATAGAATACATTCTCTGAGCAGTATACATTTAAGAAGAGCAACTTAGGAGGATAAATAACTGAAAGAGTAAGCCCAGGTGAAAATGCCTTTTTCTTTTTTCTTTGACTAAAAATTAGTTCAAAAATTCTAATTTTGAAAAATCAAGTTCCCACTTCTAGTACAATTCTTAGTTACCATGGTTAGCTGAATAACTAAAGAGAAAAGCATAACTAAAAGACAAAAAACAGTCTTTCAAGAAAATTCAATCTTTAAATTCAATTTATCTTCAGTTGATAATTACAAATGATCTGAAAATACAAGTAAAAAAGGTAAAATTCTTAATATACCCTGACCTTAATTGGGGAAAACAGACAAAAATCAACATAACTAGTAAATAATGCAGAGGGTTTTTTTTAAAACTTCTTTTACATCCTTGTATTTGTAAACATTACAACTAATCAAACAGGAATGATTTGATACAGTAATGAAACATGCTTATAAAATTTTCAAGTTTCTATACTTCATTTTTAAGATAGTTTACTTATAAAGGTTCTGCAATAGGAACTATAGATCTATTCTGGAATCATATCTGAGAAGAAAAGCAATCTGACCTTCACAGTTGCATAGCTCTGTTTGAAATTAGTGTTCACTTTTTAATAATATAAAATAGTTTTAAAAGGTTCATAATACATAAAATTATAAAGTAAAAAAACACACAAAATTAAATAATACGCCTAATGACCAGTCTAAATGGCTTCTCTGTAAAATAAATATCAAATTTTCTTAGGTTATATTTCTTTTCTTATAAAGCTCAAAGTAGGCCTTAACTCAGAAATCCACATAATACAAAAATTCTACTCATCATACTCACAGGCTTTAGTTTTTCTTCCTCATTAGTCAATGCTATGAATTTTTCTCCCTTTTCAGGCTTATTCACTGGTCATGTTGTTATCAGACCTGATACATCAGTAATCATCCACATTTTAATCTTCTCCAGCCAGCTCTTTACTCTGCCAGAACTTACTATGCATTACAGGTGACAATTCTTACAGCAGATGTTGATTATGGTCCCAAACCACAAGAGATGCTCCCAAAGGGGCAGAGAACCCCTAACAACATCATCTGCTTCGTTCTGTATCCAGAAAAGCACTGTGGTATTTGTTTTGAACAACTAATGGTTTCATGAAAGCTTATACAGACGAGCTCTTTTCATTAAATCACTTGACATAGCTTATTTTTCCAGAATACTGCAGCAAATACAGATTCTACAACTCCATCAGGAAAAAAAAATGTTTTTATACTTTTCTCTGTGGCGCAATTTATTCTTCTGTTAGAGCAAATTTTTGGAAGAACTGGTTCTTTAGGTTTCTAATGGCGCAGCATTAACAGAGTGAATGATTCGCGGATGTTCTTCTTAATATTCGGGAGTAACATGGAAGGCTAGCAGTACAGCCTAGGTCCAGAGCTGATGAATGGTGCAGTGCCGCTGTTGTCATAGCAACCAAGAGGAAAAAAAGCAGTACCATATAAGGAGCAGTGACTAGCATTCTGGGAACAATTTATATTTAAAAGCTGTAAGCTCTTCATGCCTTAAAGCTATAAACTCCTCTTTACTGATTCTTCTTCAGGTTTTATTTTTCTGAATTGTGAGGCTGAGCTGTGTGTACAGATATTACAAAATACAGTGAGTATGCACTAAAAAGAAAGCACTACATAGTGAGGTAATTTAAGGAGTAATAATGTTTCAGCAAGCTAGTATGTGTCTGCAGTATTTTCCAAATTTATTGGGTTAAATGTTAAGAGACACTTCGTTGCAAACATAAAAAACTGTTCAGAATTTGAGATAGCAGAAAATTCATTTCAAAAATATTTAGATCTGAAAACCTTAATATCTTTCATTCAGATGATATGCATCAAATTCACCAAAACTGCATTATCATTAATTGATACACTAATGAAATAGTACTGATACTGATACCAATTTCAAAAACAAGCGTACTACATCATGTATTCCTTCTAGATGTATTCCTTCTAGATGTAGAAAAGGTCAAAAGATACTAACTTCAATGAAAATGCTCATAGCCTTTATTCCTGATCAAGAAATTTCTCACCAGTTTCCCCACACTATTTCTGAAGGCCCCTCTCTATCTGGCCTAGAGAACCTTTTTCCTGTAATAAGTTTCTCCCTATCTGCAAGGAATCCAGAAGATTTCCCTCTCTTCTAGTGTACAGCAAGATAGCTTCCAAAAAGACTCAAGGGAGAAAAGGAAGCTAGAGAAGGTGTCAATGCATGGTTGGTTGTAGTGATATCGCTTTGCAGTACTCTGGACATGGTTGTGGTCTGTGCAGAAAAAAAATCTTCCATTTAACTCCTGAAATATGGACCACTAGTGCTATATTGGCTACTTCATATGAAATAGTTTTATTTCATATCAATGTCTACACTTCTTTCCATCATCATTTATTTAATAAAATATTCAAATACAACATAAAGCAGACTAATCATGCAATTATTTATTACATTGTTCTCTTACATGGACAGCACATGGCAATAACAATTTTAATTGTATACTTTATCAACTACTAGGGTTTAAACCCAGGGTCTCAGACATGAGCTACATCCCTACCCTTTTTAAAAACTTATTTTGAGATAGAATCTTAAATAGTTTCCCAGGAGGACTGTACTCTCAATCCTCCTGCCACAGCCTCCCAAGCAGTTGGGATTACAGACATCTGCTATCATGTCTGGCAGTGAACAACTTTTTATGCATTAATCTTCATAAATAACAATCATAGTAAAGATGAGTAAAAAAGACTATAGTGCAGTGAGAAAAACCTCTTTTGACTAGCTTTCTGACTATAGTTACAGTAACAGCTTACTAGCTAAACTAAGTGCTTAACCACTCTGACCCTCAGATTTATCATCTGTAATGTATGGGTAATATCATATTTTCTACCTTCTTCTTAAAGCTATTGTAGGAATAGAATAAAATAAATCAATGTAACACAAAGATTTGAAATTCTAAAGATTTAATCTTAAAATACCTAATTCAGAGAAAAAAAATCAGAAAGGCAAATAAATTTCACAGAACTCATCAGACACAAAAAATTGCTGGAAAGGTTAAGCAAATTTTCCAGGCTACTTTCTGTGTTTGACTGGAAATGCAGTTTCATCAATGTCACATAATCAGTCTCATCATATTGTACACATTTGACACAGGTAGCTATTTCTTTTTAGAAACACAGTGTTATGGATTAAAAATTGGTGGTCAATTTAACACCAGCTGAATTAAATCAGCATGTGCTGAGCACAGATGTCCCACCTGAGGAAAGTCGCCAGCATAAATGGAGACGTAGAGAAGACAAGTGTGGGTTTCTCTAGGTGTTGCTGTTTGAGCTGTTAGTTCTCCTGGAGAAGCTCGTCATGACCAGCTTCCCCAGTGTGAGTTCGGCCATTGTCATTGGAGGAGCCCCAGCCCTTGTTGGTGAGAGTGGCTGTGGTTCACTTTGGGGGTGCTCTGGTCCTTACATGGAGTATCACTTCTTGGCTCCGGAGCAGAAGACATGTGCTGTTTAATCTCCAGACAAACTCATCATGCTGGCTTTCTGGCATGTACTAGACTGTTCTTATTTTCAGAGGAGCTCAGGGCCTCTGTGTCCCTGAGGATGGCTGTGGCACTTTTCAGGGCAGCCCTGGTTCTTATTTTGAGCGTGACTTCTCGGCTCCAGTGTAGAACCCTCAACCTATCAGCACAACTCCTTCACCACGCTAGCATAGACTTTCTAGCTTCCACTGTTGACCTTTGGGCATTCCCAGCTTGTATCTGTAAAACAGACTGGTGTGAGTCCTTCTCGTGGGCTCTAGACCTCCAGTTGGACTCATGGGAGGATGGGCTCTAGGTCTTCATCTAGGCTCATGCAGAACACTGCTGTGGGATCTAGGCCCTTGGCTGAATATTCTGTCTTTTGTGTTGTAGAAAGATTTCTTGCACTTTCTTGAGTTTAATTCTTGGTGACCATCATAGAAAAAATATTGTAAATTCTGTGTCCTCATTCTAATTGTCCTCCTCACAACTCCTGACTACAACATAATAGTAAACAGAGACACTGTGAATTTGAGTTAAACGATTAAGATAATCACATAATTTTACAGCACGACATGACTTCTAAATGTCTCTAGGAAACCAAAGAATAGAATGCCTATAGACTGATATACAGAATGATATTTAAAAACATGCAAAGTGTTTCAAAACACTTGTTTCAATTTTCATTTATCCTTTACTTCACCTAACTAGAAACTATAAACATAAAAATAATCATTTATGTTTGACTTGAAAATTCTAGAAGCCAGGCATAGTGGTACACTGTCCATAATCTCTACTAATATACTTGGGAGGCTGAGGCAAGAGATCACAAATTCAAGCCCAGACTGGGCAACACAGAGAGATCCAGTCTTGAAAAAATAAATAATAAATAAAAATTAAAAAGAACATTAAACCGGGGACAATGGTATACTCCTGCAGTTTCACCTACTTGAGAGGCTAAATCAAGAGGACTACTTTAGCACAAAAGTTTAAACTGGCTTGAGCAACACAGAAAGGGGGTTGGGGGGAATTCTATGGGCAGCACACTTCAGTTCTCTGTTTCTTTGATAGTGTAATCTTTTCTATCTAGTAAGCTTTTAAAATCAAGTATGTATTGCTTTGGGTTAACAGTTATTTTTAAAGAAAATTTCTTTAGTTGTGACTCTTTAGAATACAATAATTCATCTTACAAAAGAGAGCAAGTTTTTCTCTCATAATCCCTCTTCCCAAATCAAGCTGAGTTATTCATATACTGAACAGATTTTAAAATAATTCTAAAAAAATATGTAGACTTGAAAGCAGATCATTTTTCACTGACTTTTATTTAAATTTGGCTTATGCTCTGTAGAAGCTGACTGGGATGAGAGTATGGTTAAGGCACTCTAAAAGAAAAAGTATAGAGATTTTGCTTGAAAAATTGTATTTAAGATAAAGAGCAGAGATTTAAGGAGGTAAGCTTTTCCCTTGGCTACTAATTTATAACTCCTTTATGAATTATTTAGGTAAACCAGTCTAAAACTTACATGAAATTTTACATTCTTTTTGTTTTCTTTTTCCAGTCTTCCCCCATTACAAGCTTTCTCTAATGAGCAGTCATCAGTAATAAATGCTACAGTGTGATACTTACAGTTACATGAACATATAAATTCTCTATTCTCAAAAAAGTAAGAAAATATCTGTTCTATTTGTTATAGTAATTCAAATTTAGGCCAGATTTCTATGTGTAGTTGTGTCTTTTATATGGTTGGCTACTGCTCTAGAGTAAGACTTCAACTGCAACCACAGTTGCAAGTTGCACAGATGAGAAAAGAAATATGCTTAATGGCAGAGCACTTGTCTAGCATGTTTAAGGCCCTGGGTTCCATCCACAGTACACAAATGAGACAGACAAGGTCAGAGACAGAGACAGAGAGAGAAAAAGAGATTGAGAAAAATCATATAATGTGGCCCCTATATATTAATCAACTACTTCATCTAGTGATCAATAGAAGATGAACATTACAACTTTGAAGAACAAACTGCTAGGATTAGACACACTGAAAAGCAGTATTTCTGTTTAGTGAGTGTTAGGAATAATATTTTAGAGATTTCTGAATATTTCTTAGCATACTACTGTATGATATTGTATCATACCATTCTATTTTCACTTTATATGTTACCTTTACTACCTTAACCTGCATTAAAATTAGCCTACATGTGTAATGTTACTTCTAAACTGTAATTACCACACTTGAAAAAGATCATTAGTTGGCAAGTGGTTCTTTTACAATTTTTTATTGGTAAGTAGAACATAAAATAGTGGTAAACTACATAATATACATACAATATACATATATCTCACCTTCATTAAATTAATCTGCATTTGTAAAATTTAACAATTGATATAGATGGACATATAAATAATCACTGTCAGAAACCAGAAATACAGACTATTTAGAAACAAAACATGGATGTCCAACCAATTTTGGTGTAACTCACAATGTTGCTCATTGTGCTGCTTAAACAAAACCAGCAAATAGACCATTAATACAACACAGATAATTCCAAATGGCCCTATTTCTCATTTAACAAAACTCAGCCAATAACAAGAACAACTGACATACATGATAAGGGAAGGTGTATTCACAATAAAGTTCACCTGAAATGAAACTGTCGTTTCTACCCGCTATTGTTTAAAATTCTTATCAGAGAAGAATAATTCTATCATGCCACATGTTTATTACTGTAAGGTACTGAATATGTCAATTTGGTACATAATTTTCTAAGATGAGAAAAAACATAAGTTTTACATTATAAAATTCTATTGTAATATGAATATATATTCTTTGTATAACTTCATGTAATATACTACAATTTACTTCTTGTTTAGAGAGTAAGGGTACCTTTTGAATTGTGGTTATTTATTTACTTGCCTTTTATCATGCTTTGTGACTGAGAAGTATTCCTAAGAACCAATATTATTTAGCTCCTACTTTTAACATTTTATAGGTATTTTTGTTGTTTTGTTTTTTGAGATAGGGTCTCACTATGTAGTTTACGCTGTCCTTGAACTCATGGTGATCTTCCTGCCTCAGCCTCTTTCCTGAGTGCTGGGATTAGAGGCATATGCCACCATACCCAGCAACATTTTATGCTTTTTTAAAGTGTTTATATTCAACAGCAAGTGTGCAGAGAAGCAAGAACAAAGGACAGCACCAATTAAGCATAAAAATAGATTTTGAAAAACTGTGGCATAAAATCAAGATGAATTTTATTAGCAAGAAAATAGAGGAAGCATAAACAAGGGTAATTTTCTTGGTATTTGTGAATCATTACAAAGTAATTAAAAAGGAGACAAGATTATTTGACTGAATGATGACCAAAACTTACTATCTGGTAGTATTCCTTTTATTATATCTCGCTCTGGACCCATGGACTTACAATTTGAAAGATTTTCACTGTCAAGTTTAATAAATAATTTAAATTAACTTGGCCAAGCATGGTGACACATGCCTATAATCCCAGAACCGAGGAGACTGAGGCAGGAGAATCCCTGTGAGTTCAAGGCCAGCATGAGCTACACAGAGAGTTCAAGGCCAGCTTGAACATACTGTATAGTGAGACCTTGTCTTAAAAACCAAACAAACAAAAAACAAAACAAAAACTAACTGGACCTTCAAATAAAATGAGTTGATTAAAATAAGGTGATATAATTCTATGGAAAAAAAATTAAGGTAGTCTGTATGATTTTGATGAAAAGCAAAAGTATATTATCTTCTAGGCTTTTTTAAATATTGAAAATTAGATCAGGGAATGGCACTGAATGTTACAAAGCTTAATGGCACTAAAGATAAAGCCATGTAAAAGTAGATCTGCTAAATCATGTTTAAATATTGTAACAAGCACTAGATACACATAAACTCTGTATAAACATTTCTGTATTCCCTTCAGGGTAAGGTGTTATTAAGTTTCTTTTACGTATCAGGAAATAAAAGTTCAATGTACCAATATATGAGTGAGGAATTGTAAATTGGTTCTTTGACTAAGTGAGCTCTTTACCAGTAAGGCCTTAACAGTTCCTCTTTTTTTTTTTTTTTTTTGTACTAGGAATCGAACTCATGACCTTGTGCTTGCCAGTCAGGCACTTTGCCACTGAGCTACATCCCCAGTCCTCTTAATAGCTCCTTGGGGTTTAGTTTGTCCCTGAACTCTACCACATTTTAGACATTCCACAAAGGTTTCTGAAGACAAGTATTACTTTATGATATGTCCCCATTGCTGTGATAGTTTTGTAAATTATTTCTTTAGGTATAAGCAGGGAAAAAAAATACTTTTTCCATCAAATTGAAAAGTAAGTTGAGCTCTATGGGAAGCAAACTTGATAAGAAGCTAGGTATAACCACAGCATGTGAAGTCAGGTTGGGAACTGAAAAATGGTTTAAACTATTATCTTTGCTTAAATATGAAGGAACTGCATTATAGCACTGGAAAGAAAACCAAATCCTTAAATTTTACTTTTGTCAAAATATTCTCCAGGTAACCTTCATTTTTACAAAAGCAACTAAGTGAAAAATTATGAGTTCAATGAGAAAAACTAGAACTGGTTTTTTCTTAGAGCACTGAATGTGAAAGAAACATTATGTTTTCCAAGATCATAGAAAAGGCATGTATTTCAAGGTGTCACTAACGAAGGACATTCAACATTCTAAGCAATCTCAATGTTGGAGATTACTCAGTGATCTAGGGTGAGTTCCACTGCTTCAACAAACAGTAGAAAACAAGGAATGATGAGGGAATATATAGTGTGCAATCAGGGATCCAGCCATTTCTCGTACCTCTCCTGAAATTCTAAAGGCAATTATTGCATTAGAAAAAAACTAAAGTTGTTTAAAGATTTTTCTACTCTCCAAAAGCACAATTTCCTCTTTTGATTTCCATAATAACTTTATCTTTCTACTTTTCCTAGCTTATGGAAATCATTTCCATAGTGTTCCATTTGGCAACATTAAATTGTTCAACATTCCGCAGATTAGATGTACTTTTCTCTATCGCTAGCTACCCAGAAAACCTGAGCTTATATACACATCTGATTTTCACCCTTTCCTCATCAGCTGGCTTCAAATGCAACTCTTCTGAAGTGCTGGGTCATAATAATGCACTGATGTCTCACAGACCTGAACTGAACATATGTGCTACAAAACCCTAAAATGTAAAAATTTTATTTCTCTGTAAAGAGACTGGTCTATATTTTTGCTAGGGTAGCCAAGTAACATTCACATAAAAGAACACAGGGAGAGGAAGTGGTGAGAGTTTGGACAGTAATTGAAGGATGATAAATTCACTGACATACAGAATACATATGGCAATGAACTGACTAGAGAAACAAAGGGACACCTTCAGAAAGTCTTAAATGTGTTTCAACATCACTAAAGTATAAAAATAGGCTTTTTCCTCCCATCACCAGTATGAAGAGCTATACATAAGTCACTCCCAGGAATAGCAAAGTACTCTCCCTGGGGATAGACAGATAGATAGATAGATAGATAGATAGATAGATAGATAGATAGATAGATAGATAGATAGATGAGAGATACATATTTTTAAGGCAGCAGGAATAAATTTCACTGTTTTTCAAAGAAGAGAACAACAATTATACAAAGTGGTTATCAAATCTGAAAACTAGGAAAATCTTTTAACAAGTAGTTTATTGATGTTATGAATGACAAAATACTAGTCTCTGTATTTCTTAGACTTTATGTCCTCCCCATATACTGCATCTTTGGAACAGGAAAGAAAGAAGGATTTCCCACCTATAATTATAAAGCTGTTATAACCAATATAGGTATAGCTTATGCAACCTTTTCTTCAACCTCACAGTGTCCATTTCCATTACCAACTGTTTATAGTCTACATGGGTTACTCACAGGAAAAAAAATATCATCAGTATCAGTATTTCAAAGTTTATTTTGTTGGTCTCAATAAAGAGCTAAACTATTCTACTAACCCATTAATTGCATAAGGTCTTATTACTTCTATACACAAGATATGATCATTCAGCATTTACATATATGAATATGAACTTTTTTGAGGATTCTCAAAGACTTTAGATGGTCTAATTTTTTTTTTTACCAATAAAACAAGTAGAGTGAGCCCATGAGTGAGATCAGTCATTTAAAGTAAGACCGGCTGCATGGCTCAGTTGCCAGAGCATAAAAGTTAAAATACAATTCCCTAGGTCTCAGTTCATAGAGAAATTTGAGAGAGATAAATGTACACCCTTTATCTAAAAGCATAGGACAACAGAGAACAAATGTTTTAAAAATCCAGTTGGTAGAAACTAAGACTTTCCATCCAAGAATGTCTGAAAATGAGGGATTCTATGAAGCACAGATTCAGAGAAGAAAGCATTACTCCTATAAGAAATAAAGAATTGTGAACAGAGTTGCTCAGGACAGAAGTATTACTAAGAGCAATTAGCTCTGATTCCATTGTCACCAAGAGGGCACAGAGCAGAGAAAGTCTGTAATAGAGTCTTTGTTGTTCTCAGACTCACTGATGATGTGGCTGAACAGTTTTTGGAAAGCAGGGAGAACCAGAGACTACCACCATCACCTACAAAAAGGTTACTACAGCAACAACATAGATGTCAAAAACTAGCTGGAGTATAGTATAGACAAAATTTGAGATCCTGCCTGCGTTTGCTTTTTTCTGGAGACAAGTGTAGAAACTCCTGCTTTTGAAAGGCAGAGGAAGGGCATTTTCATAAAACCCTTTAATTCACTAGTTTTCCTGTCATTGCAGCACTTAAACTAAAAAGAATGGTGCAAACTTTCTCAGCTAGCTTCTAACTGGACACAACACCAACACTACATGCAAGATTGAATGATCATATCTCCTGGGATTTTCCACTGGACAGGCTCAGTACACTTCTGTAGACAAACTGAATAGGTATGTTCTTATTTCAGAAAACTGCATAAACATTAAGACCAGACTTTGTTAGCTTCCATTCCAGAAAATTGGTGGAGAGTTCTTCGGTTCTTATATAGTTCCATGACTGTCTTTGCTCCATCTTTGTATATCATCTTAGTCAAATGGCAACCCCTTCAGGAATATCATCCTCCTACTGGACTAATGGATTGGATCAATCACATGTACCTTTCACAAGGAAGGTGGATCCACTGTCTTCTGGGATGATCTTTAAGTATTCTGAATGGAATGTAGAAATTAATCACTAGATCCAGGTCACAAATTTTGTCTAGGGTTTCAACCTATACTAACCCTCAGAAAATCATCCAGTCGCTAGTGCAGGCCATTTCTTACCTCCAGCTCTGACATCACCAGGTATGTAATCATACAATTTGGAGCAGAAAGACTTTTCTCCAGATACTCTGTTGCCATACTGTCAACTTCCATGTTGGCCTTCAGGTTCTCCTGCAGGAAATGGCCGACAGAGAGATGCTGGAGGCCTAAGTTCTAAGTGATCTCCCCCGCATGGTGCTCTTGATCAAGGCAGGTGGCCCAAGCATGAATGCATTTAGGAGTTAGCAAGCCAGGGTCTTCATGCAGAGCAAAGTGGTCCCCAAGGCTGCCCAGAAACTATTTCGAGGCCCTGCTTCGGGCACGCTCTAGTACATACAGGGACATACAGCCTGTTGTTTTTGGTAAATACTGACTACCCTCTGGCACTTTTCACATGTCTATCCCTAGATTTCCTTAGATTTACAAGTTCCACCTACTTCCTATGATGGTGAACAATTGCCTGCTGCTGATCAAGCCCTAATTTTTATGGTTTGTTTAGGCCTCCACTTTATTACTGTACCAGACTGTATCTTATTAATTTGCCTCCAACTCATGTCCTATCTTCCTGATTAGACACTTTACTGGAGAGAACTCAAAAATTTTAGAGAACTCAATTCAGATTTTAGGCAAGTATATTTCTTAAAACATAAAGAAAGTAAGCTCTGAGGCAATGATCAGTAATTTTAGAAGAGAAAATGGCTCAAACATTAGATTGAAATTAAAAATCAACAAATGAAGAGAAAAGAGACAAATATCAGAAAACCAGTGAAAAAGGCAAGTGGGGAAAAAGGAGGAAAGAAACTGTAATAATGACATTGAACTTTCCTATAGACGCAGAGACAACCAGCAGATCGGCCTCGACCTGCTGGGTGCAGTCACCAGAAGGCTCTTCCCTTCAGGTGGTGAGGGCAGGCAGAGAGAGCCAGACAGATCTGCTTCCGCATGCCAGGCATGGCCACCAGAAGGCCCTTACCTGCAGGTGGCCAGGACAGGCACAGAAAACCAGCAGATCCACTTTCAACTTCCAGGTGCTGCCATCAGAGGCCCCAGGCATTCCAGCAGCCAGCATGGACAGAGAGAACCGGCAGATCCCCCTCTACCTTCAGGGAGCTGCCACAGAAAGCTCCTTCCTGCAGGCAGCCAACAAGTATAGGGACACACAGCCAGGTAAGCTCCATGCATGCACCTGTAGGCCTCCATTGGAGACCCTTGGTTCCTTCAGGCAGCTATCACTCACCAGGAGAATCAGACAAACACACCTCTGTGTGCTTGCCACCATCATGGGAGTCCAGTGCAGACACACAGGCTGAGAGAAGGAGCCCCACCTCCACGTACCCCTGATCATCAGGGAAGCCCCAGCGTAGCTGCACAGGTCTGGAGAAGCCCACCCCACCAACTGTTAACTCACAATAAATCTGAGGTTAGAGGAACCCAGGTGCCTGTCCCATTCTCCCACACTGCAGAGGGGCAGCCAATGTGGGAAGTGCCTGGGGCCCCACATTCAGCTTGTTGAGAGGAACTCAGGAGAATGTCAAGATGAAGGAGCAAAAGGCAATCTCAGACCTCCAGCCCACACAGAACAAGTCTGGGAGATACAGTCATGGAAGAAAATCATAGTCACACACCTGAAATCTCTGAGAGGATAGCAACCGAAATAAGGAAACAACTTCTCAAGATTGCAAAAGCAGTCAAATCAGAAGTAATGTCTCAGGTAAAAGAAGAAATCACAAATGTACCCAAAGAATATAGAAAGGAATTACAATGCATGAAACAGATTCAAAGAGAGATCCAGGAAATTAAATAGTCAATGGAAAGCTGGCAAAACCACTTGAAAGAGATTGAATATGGACTTTCAAACCTTGAAGATAGGATTGCAGCTAGTGATCGTGAAAAGAAAGATCTCTTGAAAATAACACAGAATCAGGAAATAACAATTCAACGGCTGCAAGATGACCCAAAGAAGCATAATTTAAGAGTGACTGGTGTCGGTGAAGAAGCAAGGGTCAACACAAATGACATTAAAAGACTATTAACAGAAGTAATAGCAGATAACTTCCCAAACATGGGAAATGGATCTGGCATGCAGATAAGTGAAGCACATAGAACTCCAACTAGCCATAACCAAAGTAAATCTGCACCCAGACCTGTAATAATCAAGATCCCAGAAAACCAACCAAGAACAGAATATTAAAAGTTGTTAGAGAAAAGAAACAGATCACCTATAAAGGAAAACCCATCAGAATCACGGCAGACTTCTCAACACAAACCATCAAGTCAAGAAGAATATGGAGTGAAGTGTTTCTTCCAAAGCCTGAAAGAAAACAACTTCCAACCCAGATTGATCTACCCTGCAAGACTGTCTTTCAAAAACTGTTGGAAAAATAAGATTCTTCCATGATAAAGAACAACTGAAGGAATTCATGACTACCAAACCAACCCTACAGAGAGTGCTAAAGGATATTCTAGAGAGAGATAAAGATGACCATGGTTCCAGGAACAGCAGCAGAGGAACATCGCCAAGCAAGACAGCAACTGAATGAAGGGGAAAAGTGGAGGGCCAGGAACAGGAGGATAGCAGGGCAGAG
>PVLA01012910.1:0-40716 GCA_004027455.1 Hydrochoerus hydrochaeris | reverse complement strand
TTTGTGTGTTCCCTGGGGATGCCACTGGCTCAGAACAGCCTCATCCTGGGCTATTGGGTTTCAACCAGGGGCCTGACCCAGCCCAAGCAGAACCCACCAATCTGCTTTGGACCAGGAGTCATCAACCAATGCCGCCTCAGGTTTTGATTCAAGCCGGCCCTGCCCAACTCCAAAATGTCATCTAGCTGGTCCTTCTGATCTTGGGAATCCAGTTCTCCTCACTCACCAAAGTTCACGCAGCTCTACTGGCTGTTTCCACTCCCCGCCTCAGTGCCTCCTTCAGCCAAGGGTCTGGAGCTCACCAACCCCTGCTCTCGGCAGGGCCACGGTCTCAGCTTGATCGTGAGTCACCTGACTTTAAGACATGCCAGTTCAGTGACCAGCTCCAGCCCTCGGTCCATGTTTCTTCTTCTTCCTCTTTCTTTTTTTTTTTTTTCTTTTTCCTCAGTTTCTTCCTGGGTCATGAGAATTCCTCTCCTTTTGTCTGGCTTTCTTCATGTTGTCAGATTCCAGCATTTGAGTTGGTTTTTTTTTCAGAGAGGCTCTCTATCGTGCCACCACTTGGTTGGCCATCTTGGATCTCAATCTGACCTTTCTTAACTATAAATGCTCTCTTGAATCACCCAACTGATTAGTAATCACTATCCCCCTTCTCTGGTCCAGGCTTTTTTCTGTCTTCATGACCTTTGAATACCAACTATATTTCAACCTTGTTTATCCCAGCTGTTGCTTATAAAACAAATGATAAATTACATATATGTATCTGCAAATCCCAGAATGATTAGGCTATTCTTTTCCTTTAAATATATTTTCTTTTATTTAAGGAGTCTTGTCTTTTACATAGGTTTTGTGTTTACATCATTTCCAGAAGAAAAAGACTCTGCTCAACTATAAAAATCTTGCATATGTCAATTTGATTGGCTAGGGGGCTGATGGAGCACCTTCTTCTGTGTCTGGATGGTCATGGAAGCATGACTATAGGTACTGTATCTCAGCCCTTGTCTCTTCCTCTCCACCACTGTTCCCCTGCTCTGCTCCCCAGCTATCATGAATTAAATATTTTTGTTCCACCAGGACTTCCTGATCTGAAGTTTCTGCCTTGCAGCATGCAACCATGCACTGAATCCCAAAAAAACATAAGCCATACTAAACTGTTCCTCTTTTAAGTTGTGGATGTCAGGTATTGTGTTTCAATGACAAGAAAACTCACTAAAACAGAAAGTGAACAGGAGAGACAGAGAGAGATAAACAGAGAAGGACAGAGAGAGAGAGAGAGAGAGAGAGAGAGAGAGAGAGAGAGAAAGAGATATCCCACAACCTGCTCTCTCCAATGCATTGTAGAGAGTCAGGTGAGTCTGAAGGACTGACAACCAGGAAGCTGATGATGAAAATCCTAGCCTGAAGACAAGAAGACTAAAATCCCAGCTCCAACAGGAAAGCAGGAAAGGGGTAGACCCTCCCTTTCTCTTCTTTTTGCTCTACACAGGCCCTGGATAAACTGGATAATGTCCACTACACTGAGGAGGGTCTTCTGCTTTGCTAAGTCCCCAAATCAAATTGAAAACATTAATGTCATCTAGAAACTCCTCACAAATATATTTAGAAAGGATGTTTAATCTGGGCACCTTATGGCCCATCCTAGCTGACACATAAAATCAACTATCACAGAAAGTAACTTGTATGACTCCTTTTTCACAACTTTTTTTATATGCTCCTCCAAAAGTTTTCAGCAATTCTTATATGCCTTCTAGCATCTTTTGAAACATAGAAAGGATGTCAGTCATTTGTCTCAGGACCCTGAACCTGCACACTTGCCAAGAAATTCTAGCATCTTGTTCATGTGCTTTGAACAACCAAAGGTGGCTTCCAACTTTCCCTTTTACTTAACACTGTACATTTCTTGTTAATTATCTTACAGCTCTGCTTGGTGTTGAAGTAACCTGAGGATCCTAGCAGATGTGTTTTGTTTAAGGGATGCACTAAAACTGCAAGATAACAGAAAGCATGACAGCCTCTTGATTGCTTGTCACAGTCCAAGGCAGCACCATCTTTCCAAGGACAGGAGATGGAACAGTGATTAGCATCTTCATTCTCTGAAACTCTCACCCTAACATTTGGGCAGACTCCTCAGTGTCTAATTCCAAGCGCTCCTGTGAACACTGACACAGATCCACTTTTATCCATATTCCTGCTAGATCTATGGAAAGATAAGCATCGATTTTCCTCTGTGCTGCCCACTCTTCCCTTGAAGAGGAGAAACACTCACTTACTGAGTCAGATATTAAGTATGTGCCTGGGCCACATATAAGAAACAGCAGGATCACCAAAGATGACTCACCCCACAGGTGTGGCTTTCTCTTCTGCTTTGTCCTTTTATGGGCCAGGAATGGAAAGGTAGCCCAGGATTTCCTCCACATAAAGGACATCATGCAATCTAGTCACCTTGCTCCTCTTTTCATACATATTTCAGTCCACGATATTAATAGCTACTATCCTTCTTTGAAGCCGGTTGATGCATCATGCTCAGCCCAAGGCCTGTGGTTAGGGAGAGCAGAGCTTGGGTTTGGGCTTCTGGTCTATCTGACATGTTCCAAACCCATCCTGCTGGAAATGTTACCTTTGGGATATTGAAGACAGGAAGTTCAACCAATAAAAAAAGACACCATTTTGCTTTTCTTTGCTTTAAACTTTTAAACATTGACATTTCGCTTGGCAACCACATGAGAGGAGTGGCGGTAGTCTTGTTAAAATTTAGATATAAGCCACTAGTTCCTCCATCCCTTGAGAATAAGGCAGGGGACTGTAATTTATGTCCATCCATGCCTGATCTTTTGCTGCTTGCCTCCACTGGTCACTACATAAAGCTTAAGTATAGAATGTCACTCAAGATCATGTGTCCAATCTAATCTCACAATTTCTTTATTCATTGACCCACCTTAACTCATAAATCCACTGTCATCAACTTCTTAAGTGGATCTTTTCTGTGCTTCTCACAGTGTTACTGTTTCTTCTCCTTGGAAACTTTCTCAAAACTCTGACCTCCAGTTGCTATACCCAGTCACTCCACATACACTGGTTGAATGTCTTCTGTGTTGCAGCCCCTTAACTAGGCTCCACAGAGGTTTCAAATGGGTAAGATATTCTCCCTTCCTGAGCTACTCTGATAGTATTTATTGCTCCTTCTCGCTCTTTCTGAATGATTTGTCTCCTAGGGATAGACACTAGTTTTGTTCATTTCAATATTCTTCCACTATTTGAAAATATACATACTTGCATATAATTTGTATAGAGTTAGTTAACTATTCTAATGTCACACAGGACAGCTAAACTCTAGCATCTACAGTTGATGACAAATTTCTAATATTAACCATAATTTTTTGCTTCACTTTTTTTTTCTAAGAACAGTGTAGTCCAATTGCTTAGCATGCATCAAGTTAATGTTTCTTAACATCAGTTCTGGGAGATAGGTCTTGTTGTTATTTCTGTTTATACAAATGAGGAAACTGAAATAAATAGTTGCTAAATAACTTGCCCAAGGTCACACAGTTGGCTAGTGGCAAAACCAGAATATCAGTTCTTACAGTAGGAGACAGACAGAAACATTCATTCTCACAGGATACTTCCTAGACAATTATAGCCTGATCAATCCCTTTCCAACATTTTTGAAAGGAGGAGAACCCATTGCATACCAGACAAGCCAGTCCCACTGTGAGAAGAGAGGGGACAGGAAAAAAAGATGAGTGAATCAAAATTCCTGAGCTACAGTACAGTGATCCCTTATTCAGAACTCAAAAGACTTTGAGATTTTCTTTGGTTTTGTCATCTATGGAAGAGGAACAGGTCATCCCAAGTTCCATGTTTTTCTCATTGGACAGTAGGATAATAATGCTGTTCAATAGGATCAGTGGGAAAACCAAGCTAGAAAGGAAGCCAGAAAGTGATGCCAGTAGATCCCTGTACAAATTAAAGGAAGCGGTGACTTTTCATAGTCTTGTATTAGGACTGACTGGCTGGTAGAGTAATAGCATAGGGACTGGTGGGAAGTCCAGATGAGCAACCTCCACTGGTAGAGGGTTAACCCAAACCTGAAGTGGCTTTTGTGGTTTCAGGGAATTCAATGTTGACCAGGTTGACCAGGAAAGGAGAGGGTGAACAGGATCAACTTAATTCTGGAAGTTTTTGGTGCATAGACTTTTTCTGTACATGCTCAGTACTGATTGAGAACCCATTCCAGTCAATAAAATAATTTCCATGTAAGTTTAAAATTCAAACTCACTTTTTTTAACTAGCGAGATTTGGGAATCATAAGTCAGAGCTGAAAAGATTCAATATTCTGAATAAAGATCTCCAGAGAGGATGTAAAATTCTCCCCAGTAACTACTTCCACCCCCTTCCAAAGAAGCTGATCCTTCTTTAGCCATAGCCCATGTTCCTAACTTGCTTCAGGAGGGAACAGCTGGCCTGCAATCTCCATATAACATCCATTCATGGATGTATGAAACTGTCATGCATATTATCTGTGTTATGTATTCTGAGAGTAGCAGGCTCTTAGCATTACCAGCAGTCATTTTTCAGTCCTGTGCAAAATATATCCCTGGGAGCTCTTAGCAGATGTTTGGTAAAATCATAGAAAGAAAGAAGAAAAAAGACTTTCCCCAGTTATAAATACACAGTGAGTACATCACTCAAAAGCAACCATAAGGCATGTCAATATCTCTAAAACCTAGTAAAGGGATTATTTTTGTGAGTATCTTTGTTCAAGAAAAATGACATATGTGTTAAATGCCAAGCAAATATGCCATGTTACTTAGTAGAACATGTTCATATCATATCATAGCAATTATATCTTATACATACTAAAGTATTGTATTTAAAATAAAAATCTTATATCCTTACCTCCAAAAAACCAGCAAGAGCAAATCTTATATAGCAACAGAATTAAGGAAGCAAAAAAAGAGAAAAAAGGAAGAAGGGAAAGAGGAAGGGAGGAAAGAGAGGAAGGGGTGGAGAAGTAGAGGGAATATAACATTTTTTTCACACTGACAAGGTTTAAACTTGTCCCCTCCAAAATTCAAAAATTGCCAGTGACAGGAAGAAGGTTTTTAAGAAGTAATTAGGCTTTTGGGACTCCCCACTCTGAGTGAGATTAAGGCCTTGATCAGAAAGGCTTCGTAGAGTACTTGGCAGGCCTACCCTCCCCCTGCCACTACACGAGGGCAGTTTTCCTCCCTCAAAAGGGTGAAGAAATAAAGATGAGCAGAGAAAGCAGCCTTCGTCAGTCAACTGAACTTGCCAGGCTTTTGTTCATGGACTTTCCAGCATCCAGAACCATGAGAAAATAAACTTATCTTGTTTATAAATTAAGCAGCCTGTGGTATTTTGCAAAGAAGTATAAAGAAACTCATGTACCTGCATTTCTATAAAATGCAATTTTTCAGCAATTTATTTGTTCTTTTTTATTTTCTGCATCATACTTTTCAATACCTGTGCTGGACAATATGAACCAAAATGCAAGGTGTATATAGAATTAGAGGAAGCAAAAAACCTTTCCTTGAATAAATGCTACTGACTGCCTGCCAGCTTGCATTCATTCATCATTGCACTAATTCTGTTCACACTAACTAATGATTCTTTTTCTAATGCAATAGAAACAGAAACCACAACCTCACTATTGTGTTTATGGAAGCAGACATTTTTACTTCTACCCAATGATTTTCAAATACTTCTATCATTCACATCCTCCTGCATGTGAGTCAAAATCCATATTACAGTAGCTGAGAACGGCTGTGAGCTCTCTAATTCTGTGCTATACTTAACGCTTAACATCTATGCTCCTTCCAAGCAGAAAAGAAGGTTCCAAATTATGTCATCACAAAGATTTTAGTAACTAATTGTCAAGCAATAAAAAAGAGATGAATTTTTATTGATACCCTACAAAGGAAGAGAGTGAAATCCTGCATGCCAGAAAACCCAAAACTGAGACTGAGTGATTGACAGAGAAAGGGAGGCACTTAATGAATATGAATTTCAGATACATCGTTCTATGAGTGATACTAGATGTCTATGAATATTTTCTTCACCACATAAAGATACCAACTCCATCACCAAAGAAACATTCTTTATATGCCAGTATTTTTATTGTTCCTTGACAATTCCAAGTAATACATAGCCACTGAAAAAATGACTGAAAGTGCAGAAATTATAAAGAAAAATTACAAAACTCTTTTTCATTTTTATACCCATTGTTCATGAGTTTTCTGGCTAGTGTTATGAAGGTTCTTTTGTTGATTTTTTTTTTTTTGCTTAAACATCTGAAATGTGTAGTTCTGGAATCCAGAAGTTCAAAAGCAAAGTATTATCAGGAAATATTTTTTACATTTATGAAGGTTATTATTTTAATGAAGTTTGGATTTTTCTGCAAGTGCAGAACTTTTCTTTTAATATATGCTCATACACATGTTCTACACCATCAAATACTGTGCAAAAATATGAACTGATGCATTTTAACCTATAGTAAAACACCAGTTATTCATTCTTCTTTTGTTAGACACTTGCTTGGTTCTAATTTTCCAACATTAAAATAAATATGCAACTAGGATGGAGGAAGGGGGAAAGAAGGAAAGGAAAAGGAATAAAATATAAGTATGTATTTATACACAAAATAGCTACAATAATTGTACTACTAATTCTACTTGCTCAAGGAAAGGAACAGTTAGTGTTCATATTGTTTGACCAATTTTGCATGCTTTTATCTGGCAATCTGAGCAACTCTTGTGACGATAAGCATATGCAGTGGAACAACCATTGTTAAATTCCTATTGTCTTGAAATCCTGTATCATTGCTGTTTTGGGGATTTTTGTCATTGTTATTACTGCAGTTATTGTTGTTTTCTTTTGTTTGCTTTTTGATTTCTGTTTTTTTCTTTTTGAAATACAATACAAATAAATACATTGTAGCAATACTTGTGTATAAATCCTCACATCTATAATGTTGCCCTTAGAATAAATACCTGAACATTAAGTCAGCAAGTCAAAGAGAAAATGTATATTTTAATGTTCTTATACCAAAATACCAAACTGCCCTTTTGAAACCATGGGCCAATCTGGTCTCACCAGCTGAGTGACGTGTGCCCACCTTCTGTACCCATAGAAGCCACTATTAAATTTATCTATGGCATGTTAAGAGCTTCAGAATGGCAGGGCATTGTTAGTTTCCTAAGCATTTCCTTAACGACTACTCTTACTGAAAGTTATTATATAATGTTCCACTCCAGTGACAAAAGTCAAACTGCTGCTTCCTCAGGTTTACTTGGTACTTTATTCACTTGAGGGACAGATGAAAAGAGAGGAGGTTCACTTGAATCCTTGGATTTGGTTTACTTGGATTGGATTTCTTTTTGGAAAATGTGATGGCTAATATTGACTAGTTTGAGAAATCCCTAAAGACTAAGTTAAGCACATTCTAGATGTGTCTGTGTGTCTCCAGAGGTGATTGGATCAGGGCATTAAACTTCATGAGATGATGATTTGACGGCATTATATGTATGTCATAGAAACAGAGGTGGTGTCTGGGTAGGGGAAGAGGGTTACAGAAGCTCAATCTTGGGGACTCTCTCTGATCCCTCTCTCCTTCCTCAGGCTCTTCCACTCTTTTTCTCTGCCATGAGGTGAGCAGCCTCCCTCTGCAAACTCCTTGGCCATAATATTTATGCCTTGGAGCCATCCAACCATGAACTGAAACCTTGAAAACCATAACCCAAAAGAAGCCTTTGCTCCTTTAGTTTTTTGCATATTAAGTATTTTGTACTGGCAACAAAAGCTAACACAATAACCTTTTCATTCCTAATACCAGTTATGAACTCTGAGTAATAAACAGAAATTAAGATATTAACTTACAAACATAACTTAAGGTATTAACTTAATAGTGCTGACTACAGTGAATCATTAAAGGATGTGAATGAACAAAGTCTTGGGAATAATATTTCCATAAGTTTTCAAAAATATATTTTCTAAATACCTAGTTGAGGTGATCTGCTGTGAGAATACAGCAAATATCCATCCCAGTGGTTTGTCTGGCCACGGTTGAATTTCAAAAATCTAATGCCAATCTTTGTATTCCAAATAATATATTTTACTATTTTGTGTGCTAGATACTGTTATAGAAATAATAACAACAAGAATTAATAATCCTATACACAGAGCAATGCTTACTGTAAACCTATCCTAACCCTAACCCTAATCCTAATCCTCACCTTAATTTGACTGGTTTCTCTATCTTTGCCACTGGGAAAATTTACCCTTGTCACTGTCTTTCAGAACCACTTCCAATTAGGGCTACAGCACAGCACGGTCCATTTGCAACTGGTACCCACAACTAAGCTGGCCTGTCAGTGAACCCAGCGTGGTTTATGCATGGCATCGGCTGCCATGAAGGGCTCGACAGGGAACCGCAGCTGGGAGATGTAGCAGAGGCAGCACAGTGTCCTGGTGGGTGAAGGAGAAAGCCTGGTGACTTCTCCTTTGCCCTCCGGCTCTTCTCCCATGCAGGCTAACAAGCAGCACAACCTCCCGATGGTGAACCGCTGCAGCTTCCATCCAGTCCTATGACTTGGTGGTTCTGAAGAACCTGGACCATGATGTATTCTGCCCACATAGTCCTAAGCTGTCCCTATCTGGGCACAGGACATGACAGCACCCAACATAGCAACCAGAGCACCACCCACTGCTGTGGACACCATGGCCAGGCTCCAGACCCTTCAGGGCACTGTTGTAACTCTTTTGTTGAGCTTTTCAATAAACTCTGCTGTGTCTTTCCCACTCTAGAACCATGGGATCTTCCGAGTTGAAAGATGCAAATGAAACAGCTGCTGGCACAGCAGCTTGAACTTGCTGATGACCTTTTCCTGTTATGGGCCCCAGTCAAACTGATAGTCTGCTGTTTTGCTCAGGAAATGGGTCAGGACAGCAAATCCAAATGCAGCATACTTAGGCAGCAGAAGACACCTGCAAAGCACTGTGCTTCTTCCTCATTAGACTATGAAAGATGCAATGTTGCATTCTTTTATGTGAGGGGGAGGGGAAGGAGGCATTTCATGGAGCGTGCCAGACCATAAGATTCTTAAACATCACTGACCTATTAAGTTCTTGAAACTGGGCACTTTTTCTTCCATCCTCTGGAATACATGTAAGTTGCTAAAGACTCCCAAATATTGTTTACGTAGTTTCACCAGTACACTGACCTCTGCAGAATATTTAGGTCCAGTTCTGTATTGACTGCATGATAGCAAAAGCTAAGAGGTTAACTGACCCTAAGGGAAAGCAAATATTCTTTGCTTTGTATAAATCAAAATTATTTCTAATCCTTTCTTCCTGATGGGAATAAGAACAATAAATGCATTCACCAGATAAACATTTGCATATCTTATACCAGGACTATTGTGATTTGCTCTATCAAAGTAACTAATCTTGTCCAATGACTTTAATTGGGGCCATTACTTGATATTAGGCTTCCCTTGTTGAAACTCAAAATATCTCACAGAGATCTTATGGTAAGTTATTTAATCTTTTTAGAACAATTTTTATTATGCATCAAGTAGAGATTATTTTTGTAGCATTGTGTTGCTATTATTATTTTCATTACATCTTGTGGTTATGATAAGGATTAAATTTAGAAAACTTATACAAGATATATATGCCTGGCACATAGTAATAACTAAATAAATATCAACTTTTGTCTATCTGTTTTATCACTGTAGAACTCTAAGTCAGTTTAATTTAATAAAATTCAACAAATACCATTTTCTATTATATAAAACATGAAAGGGAATGAATCTGATGTACATTTAGGCTAGCGTGCATTCCTGCAGAAATAGAAGGGTTAATTTTGATACCACCAACACTGCCATTAGTCACAAATTAGTCATGCACTTTGTCAATGAAATACATAATTTTTAAGGCAAAACATTTGCTCAGATATGCACTAATCCAAAGTCTATGCTACATGCCATAGCTGCAGTATCCAGGGTTTACAGCTATTGTGTACATGGAACATTGTACGGATGAATGTTTAAACTTTAAAGTACGAACTAACCGTACCTGCTAATCCACTGGTTCTGTGAGTACCTGTCAAATCCTAGCGTATTTCTGCCTTCAGAATCATATTTGTCATTATATTTTCCCCATTATGCTAGAAATTCAACAGCTACATGGAAAAATGAAGTCCTATGAAGAGAGTGGGATTTCCCCCTTGCTCGAAATGGAAAAAGAGGAACCACCTCTACAATCACATCTATGGCTCCTTGGCCACAAATCGATGGTTCACTGCCCAGTCTAGGATTCTTTCCCCTTTGGACAACAGGAGGATTACCTCAGCAGAAGAAAACCAGGCTGAAGCTGCAATGAGCATTTCACATTACAGTGATAGCCTCTCTGACTGTAGGACAGAGTGCGGAGAGTGGTGTGTGAGCTCCAATCAGCCTTCTGGCTCCCTGGGTGATGCAAATGCCAATCATCCCTTCATGGTAAAAGTGCGGCTTAGAGAAGAGCTCAGTGGGAGAAGCTGAACACCTGCCTGCGCTTTGAACTGGCAGAAACAATCTCCATATTCTGTGCCGCAGAATCACAGAGAGGGCTGTTTACAAGCCAGAAAAAGGAGGAAACTTCTTTCAAAGGAAAAATCACCGGAGGAATTCCAGAGCCTGGCACACAATCTGCTCCCTCTGTCTTCATCTTCCTGGGGACCTTTCAGTAAGTGATGTGAAAAGGATCAGTATGGAGAGAAAACAATAGAGGGGGAGAAGGAGAGAGAGAGAAAAGAAAGAGGAAGACAGACACACAGACAGAGATCAGAAGTGGTAAGAGAGTATTTACCACTTTATACCGGCAGCATCATTAACAGGCTTGCAGTGCATTGTCTCTTAAACTGCTGAATGTCTACACGTTATATGAAAGTTACCCAATGAATATTCTTTGCCTCCATTTCATTTGCAGTCTTTGAATACTTCACAGGTACTTCAGTGCTTAACAGAACATGCCAGCAAAGCAACGGAATTGTGCTGGATTTTCTGAGAAGCTCTCAGTCAAACATTTACTGCAGATTCAAAGATTAAGACAGAACCCAATCACAGTTGCAATATAGTCATCAAACACCTTGTTGATTTTGTGCAACTCACCCACAGGACAAAGATTTACCATGCTGCAGTGTAACTCTTCAAAATACAGAAGAGTCCAGTGAACCACTGGAGAAATTAGTTTTAATATCAGCACTAACTAAAAATCACTGTAAGACTGGTTACTGTTCTACAGTTCTTCTGCTACTTTGCTTTACAAAGCTTAAGATGTATCTGCTTTATTAACAAAAATGATCATAGTTTTAAAAATTAAACCACACACACATTAAATCACATACACATACACATTAAATCAGGCTGAACTGATTTTAGTTCTGAATCCTGATGGAATGAAAAAGAGAAACACAGAGAGTCAAAAAAGTAAAGAGAATACAAGTGAATCCTACCACTCTGTGCTTAAATGTTTTTTTTCTTTCTCAAGGATTAGGAAAATTATTCTGGAATGCTCCTGCAGGACTTCAAAGATTATCACCACCACTTTTCAGAATCACATATAAAATTTTTTTTCTTTATTTTAAAGAGAATAAAGCAAAACAGAACAAAGCAGATCGGAACAAAACAATGCAAGCAACACAGGATTTCAAAACAAGACAACAGGAAATCAACAGTGGCTACCACAATGTCTCTTATTTTCTTCAAAATAGTTCACACATAGAATTTCAGTCTCTTTTCAAACTTAAAAGTGAGTCTGAGCTCTAGGAGTTGCCTTGTTCTTGGCTTTGATAATGTGCCCCAAACATGGCTGAGGTTGCAGATTTGAAGGAACAAAACTTATGCTGTGCTCCATTTCCTTGTTCAAGTTCCTCCCTGTGAGCCAGCTATAGGCAGACTGGGTTTTACCTACCTCAGTCTCTTTTGGACAGCATAATCCCACCCTACAATACTGAACATTTCTCTCTTACATTCCACTAACCCTAATCCTTTAAATCTTTCCCTCCACTCCCCTTTTTTTACATGCCTTGGATTTATCAAACTTTTGTAGTTCGGAATTAGTATATTTACATTGGGTTACTCTGAGATACACAAAGCCCTTCTAGCACTCAGTGGCTGGAAATAGGTGACATAGGAACCCATATATTAGAAAATTGTTATATCCTAGATGCTAAGTTTAAGGCGCAAAAGTTAGCAAATAAAGCATAGGATGTGTCATTGAATTCTAACTTTAAGAAAACAATACCTTTATGCACGTCTCATATGATAGTTGGATATATTTATACCAAAATGTATTTGTTATGTACGTGAAATTCAAATTTAATTGGCTATTCTGCCTTTTGGATGATAAATTTGGCTGCAATGAGCATGGTTAAGAAAACTCCAAAGTTTAATTAGTAATAACCCAAGAGGGTCCCTCTGTGTAGGTTTAAGGAACAATAAAATATTCAAGTATTGCCTTGGAGCTAAGAGAAAAGAAGCCTATAATAAAGTGAAAAACAAGTCATGTGGTCAACCCTTCCATTTCCCAACATTCTTAATCCATCAAGACACACTTTCTGGCTTCAACACAGCCACATAGCTTCCACTGCAAACCAACCAGACTTGACTTCCAAGGTGACATTTGTTAGCTGTGCCTTCCCTAGTTAGAGCTCAAAGTGTGGAAGTATGTAGAATCAGGATTCATTCCCAGGCAAATCTCAATCGGTTTACTTATATTCTGCAGAAAATAAGACTTTAAAAACTCAAGAAACTTAAAAATTATGGAATTTCAGTGTTGTCACTAGATAGCTCTGCTGGGGGCTTGATCACTAACGAACTTCTAGTAGTGCCCTTACAATATGGCTCACACCATGCCTCAGTCCCCCACAACTCTGGTCTTTGTCTTCCTGACTCTTCCAGTTAAAAGATGCATAATTCACATATCATCATTTTTATAGACATTGAAAGGCTCCATATTAGATGACTACTAAATGAGATTTAAAATTACCAAAATATATGTACAAAATTCAATTCCTGCCTTGGTAGAGACTACTGATAAATTCAATTTGAGGTCCTGTGTTCCCACATAATGCTGCCAAGGTTGCACAACTCTGAGGGCAACTTGTGGAATTCCTGCTATTTTAAGGAAGTACACTTGATTATCAGTGTGGTCTTAATGTGGTCATGGTTATCAGAAGGCTTTTGTTTACGAATTAATTTGTCTTAGCTTCTTAATTTACACTGGACTTTGTTGTGGATTACTTGGTTAAGCCTAGAGTGTATAGTGATATATGTCTCCATCAGCAGCATTTCAGGATTATAATTTTGCAATTACTAGACTTTAAGCCATGTATATGTTGCAATGCAAATCCAGTTTGCATTGCATTGCAGTGTGCTAAGGCAAACCACAAAAATTTGCTTGTAGAGTGACACATTCTATCTTAATACTGTATTCTTTTTCCTATGTAGAATGAGGATGGATAGGAAAAATTGGTTGTGGGGCCTTTTATCCTGCCAGTCTGCACTGTTGTCAAAAGTAGTTTGAGAAATACTTTCCCAGAGCAATGGTTCCCATTCCTGATCAGGTTTCATTAAATGTTAAAACATTTAATGAATTTAATGACAGTATATAACCACTCTCTCTTATTGATAAATATTCTATATCAAAAAGTGCTAAATTATGATGCATAAAATTTCAACCAAAAACCATGTCTCTAATGTTCTTTTTCATTATTAAGTTAAACATGATTGACTCTTTCCAATTCTTTTTTCCATGAGTATTCGTCTCCTCTTCTTTTTCTTTATTTATTATACTTGCCAGTACTTAATTGCTAACAATCAAGCAATGACAAAACTCAGTTCTTTTAAAAAGTGTGCAAGACAAAATATCTTTAGATTAACAAATTGTTTTCCATTTAAGTTCTTTTTCTCACAGACTGGGGAAACATTTCTAGTGTTCCATTTATGGCTATGTAACTTTGGTTTTCTTTTTAAGAGTGAAATCCACATGCTAAAAACTATTAGTGAATTGTGAAATTGATGCAGTTCATACTGACTTTTTAAAAAAAAATTTTTGAAAATTTTCTTTGTGTGTGTGTGTGTGTGTGTGTGCATGTGTGTATCTTTTAGGTCACAAAGTAAGATATGTTTCTTCTCAAGTGAGAGAGTCTTGGTTAAACAGTTAGAAAACTATTGCTTTAGAATAGTTTCTCAGACCTTAGTTATGCATAAAAAGCCCTATAAATATTAAAATGCAGTTATGACTCATCAGGAATTAGATGAGATCTCATATTCTGCACATCACTAAAATTGTTAAATAATTCGGATTGCTGTCCTTGTGTGGGACCACACTACGGTAGCAGCAACCTAGGCAAAGGAAGCCCAGCCCTCCAAAGGAAAGGTTAATGGCACTCTAGGACTAAATTTTCTGTTCATGACACTTGGCCACAAGAGGCACCTAGAGCCACAGCATCGGACGCAAGTGACTCTTTTACCAATCAGCTGAGCTTGCTTACCTAGTGTCTGAGCCTGCTTACTTCCTTGGCTTGGTCTCTCTTTTAGATGAGTCATCCAAAAGTGGGCAAACATTGTGGGCCACATACCACAGATATTAAAGAACTCAAAACAGATGTAACCAATCCAGAGATCCGTATTCGATAAGAGCTCTAGACTAAAATTTCCTAGTATCTATTTCTCCACCCAGCTATTGGAGTGATCTATTCAGAACACCAATCTGTGCCTTGCTTCTGCTTAGAACCCTTTTGTGCCTCTGTGCCATATCTGCAGACGAAGTTCCACCTCTAGTTTATAGACTTGGGACACGCTCTTCCCTCCAGCTTTCTCCACTCCAGATCTCAGAACCCAGTGTACCCTTCGCAAATCGTGCGTTGTTCTTGCCTGTTCAAGTGTGAATTCTCATGTAGACGAGGTCTGTTTAGCCTTCAAAATGCTGCTCTAGGAATTTTCCTTACTCCTTTTCTGGTGTTAGTTTGGGTTGCTGAAACATAGTAGCATAGATGAGATGGCTCATAAGCAACAGAAATTTGTTTTTTGTGGTTCTGAAGTCTAAGAAGCCTAAGATCTAGGTGCCAGCATGGTCACATCCTGGTGAGGGCACTCCTTCAGTTTACAGGCAGTGGGCTTCTTACACCCTTGCTGATTAGCAAGTCTCTTTTATAAGGAGATTAATTCCCTTCATGAGCACTCCACCCTCTCCACTTAATCATCTGCCAAACACTGGACCTCTTAATATATGGAAGGGACACAAACATTCAATCTATAATGCTTCTAGGTGCACACACACATGCACGTCCAACTGGAGACATGCTAGCAATACCATCTGATGTGGCCTTTTAAAAATGGCGAATAAAATTATTGATGAGTGGGGCTCCAGCCTTAGGGTTTTGTTGTTTGTTTTTTTGTTTGTTTTTTGTACTTCAGGGATCTGACGTGTGCATGTACATGTGCATGTGTGTGACAGAAAGACAGAGACCCTGAGATGGCTGTGTATCTACATAAAACAGAATTTCCAGATCCCATATTAATTATTAACCATCTCCATGGAGGTGGCCTGCTATTCTGGTCCTTTAAACATACTTGACTGTAGGATTTTCAACTGACATCAGGATTTTGGTCAATTATATTTCCACTTTATTTTTTCCATCTAAGGTTTTATTTGTCTTACGATGAATTTTCCAGCTAAATATCAATGCCCTTTCCAGTGAATGATTGATTTGTTTTTCAATAGAACTGTTACATTTTCCATTTAACTGCTCTACTCTGAACATCTAGCTTCTGCGAATAATGTAAAACATTTCTAAACCATTCTCCAGCACCTGGCTGTATTTGGGCAAAGTACCTATCATCAGAAGGCAATCAGATAGATTATTGTCCATATCATTTAAAAATAGCTAAGGAACAACTGTAGGTGCAATGTGGTGAGACATCCAAAAGGCTTGATAGCATTGACTGTGCAAACATCTGCATTTCTATAAGCTGTTTTATCTGTTACTGTAAAGAAAAGATACATTCTATGTAAAATGCCTTTCCAGATAAATGAGGCTTCTCCCCTTCTATGTACTTCATTAGGTAGATTCTCAATGCTTTTTTAGGGAAATACATTTCAATTTTAATAATTTAGAATAAATATTTCCATAAACACTCTTAGGATAGCTAAGGTGATTGTGCTACAAATTCTATAAGTTCTTGTAACAAAAAGTTAACATTCATAGAATTGGAACAATTGTGCATGTTATTGTATGGTGATCTGAGGACCTCTTGAAGATCATTAGGTAAAATAACATCCCTAGTTATGTTCCTACCACCTTGTTTTGAAGGCTTATATTGTCAGTGTTTTGGGCTCTTTGCTATTGTTATATATTAGTCTTTTTTGTTTCATGTTTTTTCTAGAAATTTGTTTTGTTTTGTTTTTCCCTCTAATACAGAAAGGACTGGTATACATGTAGAGACTCATACATGCATAGAACTTTTCCTAAACAGTTTATGAGAATCGATTATATAAAGCATGATGAAATCAGTAGCTACTTTGAAGAAAAAGAGAAACTATGGTACCCAGTGCTTATTCTGTAGCATCATGATGTGAAACCCAGCAACACTATTATTCTTTGTTCAGAGTGATTTTAGTCTGTTTTGTATTGTTTAATTTCAACATACATGAAGGTATGGACACCTATTTTGAAGAGAATAATAGACATTATGGCAGCCATTGTTAACTTCCCTATTGTCTGGTCTTGAAGACCTAAAATGCCTTCATCATCCTGTTCTGATCAATTTAACCCTATTTTGTTTTATATGAATTCATTGTGTGTGAAGACATGGACAACTATTTGGAAGAAAACAGGAGACAACATGATAGACAGTAAAGATCTCCGGTTGCCTTGCTTTGAAATCTGTGTCTCTTACGTTGTTTTCTTTGGATCTGTTTTGTTCTGTTTTATTATGTTTAATTTTACCCTCTTTAAAATAAAATTTTAAAAAAAGAAAAATATTTATATATACACATATATATATATATAGCTATTATATGCTTTATTAAATAAGAAATTCTAAACTTAATTTAACTTTCCTAGATTACGTTAGCATTGTGACTTGATATTCATAGTGAGCTTGTAGAGATGCCTTTATTTGCTTTTGTTCTCGTCCTTGGCTACCCTTTGGCAAACAGCTTATCCTTTTTCTTCCTTCCCCTTAGCAGCTCCCCTTTCCAATACATTTTAGTCTAGAGAAGGAGGAAGAAGCAGGCAGAATTGGTGAGAAAGCAATTCAACCAATCGATAAGCTTCAAATCAAGAGGCCTAATTTCTAGTCCTGATCTAGTGTTAACTGCATGAGCTTGGGCGAGTTCTCCTCCAGCACCTTCTGTACATCGACTGGACAATATGTGAGTAGCATGACTTTGCAGGTCCTTCTAGAACTCAAAGTCCCTAGTCCACATGAGCTTTGTACATTCATAATTCTGCTTGGAAAATATTGCCCTCAGAATACTCTATTCCTTTCCACCTCGCCTGTTTGGCTGGTCCCAAAGGAGACATCAGCCTCTCTCCCCATATGGTGTTTGAAGCTCTAAATCTGGAGAGCATGCCTGTCCTGGGGATTCCTGGAATAACCCTGCCCTTCACCTTGTGTTGTATATAATTGCCTGTCTCCCTTTGCAGATGGGGTGCATCTAAAGGGAAAGGGCTTGCCTTCATTGCCCCTCACTTTAGTACAGGTACTGGGGTATGATGTGGGGTGGGGTGACGGGAGGAAGGCTTAGTGAAAGAGTAACTGTCTTCCTTCATTCAGGGGGCCAGTATGTTTGAATACCTGCCATGAAGCATGCTGCAGGAATTTGGAACAATTGTTCTCTCTTTTTCGCTTCCTTCTGCTGAGACTAAAATGGATAGAAATCTTTTCTGGAAATCTTCTTCCCTGGATAAGTTTCTCTAGATGAGTTATTTTTCTACATACAGAGAAAATTCTTTATTTTTGTTGTAGTTCTTCTCAAAACATATGGCACAGTCTACTGTGTTTCTACTATTTTTGTTCCTAAACTTTTCAAGATGTTCTGACTTTGGATGTGAACAAAGTCTCTCTTAAAACTAAACCCCTCCTGGACTCTACCCTGACCCATCCAGCCACCCTTCCAGGCACAAAAGCTTTCTCTGGTCTTTCACCATTCTGAAGAACAACAAAAACACCTAAAGGATCCCTTTGGTTGGAATTCTGTGAATAACTATAGAATTCTGGATGAATCTACTGGTGTTTTAAGAGAATAAATTTAAATATAAACCTTCTACAGATATCAGAAAACTATTATAGATTCATCTGCAAAGAGATTGGGTTTATATAAATAAGTTTCATAGAATAACAGTCAGGTGACTCTTAATTTTCATGTTTTGTTTGTTGGCAGAGATTATTCATGGAATTTGATAGGCTAAGTACTGGCTATTTCTCTTCATTTGTTTAAAGGTAACTGCATGATAATTGGATATTATTAAAAGACCTTTAATTCAATTTTAATTGATTTTCCTTAGGCTATAACACTCAAAAGCTACTTTCTAATAAAAGATGTGAGATTAGTACATTCCCTCGTTGTCCACTACCAAGATCTTTTTTCAACCTATTTTGTCCTGAGTTCTGAGTTAGCATGTATGAGTTTAATTGCCAAGAAGAAACTCTTTGTGTTGTTGTTTTTTTTAACATTTCACTCAGGAGATAAAAAACATTTTAATCAATTTCCCTTATTGTTTTACTAGAATATACTGGATTTTTGACTTTATCAAGATTCACTAAAATCCCTTGAGGGTACCATTAAGTTCTTAATTTCAATACAAAACAAAAAGTAAGAAGAAAACTTGAAAGGAAAAACAACAATCTTTTTATAAAATCTCATTCAATTATGTCTGTAAGACTTATCAAAGATAACAAGTATTAGAAAAACATGATTTTGTAATAATTGCAAAATAAAAACTCCAAGAATGGACTTGGCTATCATTAAATTTTATTGTTACTGTTTCGTAAATGATATTTCCACATATTGTATGTGGAGGCACGGGCCAGTAGCTTCCTGTATTAAAATTGGGCAATTGTTCCCTTGCTTCAGAAGTTTAATTATCTATCTATAAATGCTAATTAATGTAGCTCAGAATTGTTATTAATGCTTGATTTACATTCCTCTCCTGGGGAGCTATTTACCCACATTCTTTCTGGTAGTCAATTTCATACTGGTCTCTGTATCAGATGGGAGAAATTCAAGAGGAATTTGGGAATTTAGCCAAATTCTCTAAATACTCGATTTCAAACATTTCAAACAAGATGGAACAGGAAATCCAGAGGAGGGTGTCCTCTGAACAGAACAGCCCCCAGGTAAGGAAAGCCACACAACTATGCTCTCCTT
This sequence comes from Hydrochoerus hydrochaeris, assembly GCA_004027455.1. Taxonomy (NCBI): domain Eukaryota; kingdom Metazoa; phylum Chordata; class Mammalia; order Rodentia; family Hydrochaeridae; genus Hydrochoerus; species Hydrochoerus hydrochaeris. Next base: position 21,276 of record PVLA01012910.1, on the reverse strand, counting down.
CAGGACACTCGTCTAGGCTATGAGAAAGGCAGAATGCTGGATTGTTACAGATAGAAAATCCCTTTGCTTAGCGACTTCAGAGGATTTTGAATATCACTTTCATGGCTCAGCCAGGATGTTAGATTCTACGAAGAGTAGAACAAAGATGACTCTCTAGCAAGGAAACAAAGTTGGTTTTCTTCACTTAGTTCCAGGGACTGGTGCTGGTCTTCAAATTGCTCATTACCTTTCCGTAACAGTATAATTATGGTAATACTCAGGAAGTAGTTAGAAATGTCAGGAATCGTGCTTTTCAGCATCCATGTGCATGAACAGCAGACAGCTATTTTCAGGACATTCCTTTCCTTTTATGTTTCCTAGCAGTTTATTCTTATTGTCTCACAAGTGCATCGTGTGAAACAGATTGGCAATAAAGAATAAAGTTAGTCTTTCACCATATACAGTTTGAGAATCATGATGCAAGTATTTCTTTGGCCTGTTTCAGTTGTAGTCATGGAGGCTGCCCTTGGTGAAGGTGTAGCTGTGCTGTGGAAGAGAGGTAATGTTCTCATATATAAAAGAAATGCTGCCTAAAAAGCCCTGATCATTGGCAGTGATCTCCCCAGGAGGAGTTATCCATGGGCTTCATGGATGGAAGATATTACCATTTTTGCTCAATAAACATCAGGAAGTATGTTAGAATTTTTAAAAATTATATCTTCATAAAAAATAGAAAATAACAGTTTTTCTTTAGGAAACTGTACTCAACTCCATACCAAATTATATCAAGGCCAAAGACAACATGAAAACAAAACAAAAACCTGTAAAGTGGTATCTAACCCTCAGTTTCAGCTGTTAAAGGTTAGCATGCTAAAAGATGCTTCAAGCTGCAGGCTTATTATCCAAAAAAGTTATAGCTAAATTTAAGAACACAGTAGGTTAATGCATCTGTTGGATTTAAATCGTGAGCTTTTACTCAAGTATTTGTTCAAAGTCCTGTTGTCTTGGTGATATGAGAGAAACTCAACAAGATAGAATATGTAGTAGTTTGGTAGTTAAATCTACCAACATCAGCCAGTCATGTCAGGATGTTCTGTGGTTGGAAAAGTTAAGGCTGGCTGCTGGAAACCAAGCAATTTTCAATTATTTACTCATCAGTGAATGTTACAAGAGATTGTTAGAAAAAGCTAAGAAAGATTTCCATTTGCCCCCACAGTATAATCGTTCATTTAGAACAGCACTGACAAGTGGTTTTAAATACATCTTAAAATACATCTTACATTTATTTTTATTTTTAAAAATAATCAGAGAGTTGACTAATAGTCAACATCTGGATGCTTGATGTCCTCGAGTCCCTCAAACATCTACAAGGGAAGAGGATGTTTAATAGTTAACCTACTTGGACATGGAGGCTCCCATTTTGACATCATGGTGGCTAACCACTGAAGTCAATAACTAAAAATCAGATGGACACTAACTTTCTATTTCTTAAAATAGACCATCAATAGCATCAGCTGGCTGGCAATGATTTCATTTGAATGTATACCCTGGCTTCCATGAATCTGTTAGTAAGATTTTGTTTTGTTTTGAGACAGGGCCTTGCTATGTCCTTGAATTCACTGTGTAACCCGGACTGGCCTCAAATTCACAGGGATCCTCCTGCCTCTGCCACCATGACTGGCTTTCCAGCAACTTCTAACCATTAGGAAATTAATAAAACACACAAAAGTGTCTAGCTTCATAGGTATGTCAATAATTTAAGCATCCATAAAACTTTCAGCCTCCAACAAGACAAGTTCTCTGACCTCAAAAGTTCTCCTTACCCAAAAGTACAGTGATGCACTGTAGTTCAGTGACATTCAAGAAACCAAATACATTGCTCCCCTCTCCTGCTCAAGATGGATCACCTCCTATCAATGTGTAACTCATTTGAACCTGAAATAGCTGTCTTCTTATCCTAAATACACAAGATGTCTTTTTATTCAATAATTACTCAGGAAAAACAATCTTTCCTTCTTCTCCATGTCTGTCTCCTCCTTCTCTCATTCTTCTCTTCCTTCCCATAAATGATTTCCACTGTGGAATGCTCTCAGAGTCAGCAATAGCTGTCCTACCTACAGTCTTTCAAAGGATGGAAGTGAGAGGAAATCTGTTGAAAATTCTAATTTTTAAAAATAAAAGCAAGTATTCAGTGACAATTATAAGCTGCTACCCCTCTAACAGCAGCCTTCAGAACACCATTGCTGGCTTCCTTGTGCCTACAGCCACTCCTGCAGAAGTCTCCACAGCTGCTACAAATGCAATGACTTTGCAAACAATCATGGTGGCTGGTAACAGTTAACCACAGTGATATTCGTCCTCTCTTCATTCGTCCTCTCTTCACCTTCCAGCGCCCTCTGTTAGATAACAAAACCTCCATCCACCAGCAAAAGGGAAAGAATGAGATAAATACTATATTTTAATGCCATTTTCTTTTACATTAAGGACATGTATAAAAGTCAGAGAATGCATCCGATTCTGGGGAAGGGCAGGAGGAAGGGAGATAATTGAATTTTAAATATGAAACTGAGTTTCAAAAAGTGCTGTGTTTCTGAACTTGAATGATGAGTTCATTTAACTTCCCTGCTTGCATTTTGCCACCTATATTAGAGGAAAAAATTCAAAACAGAGCTAATCTGAGAACCCCACTGAGGTTAGGGCTTCTAAAATGCTTCACACTGTATAAAAGATAGATCCTGGTGCCAGCTGCTATTACTGTCCACTCTGCCATGTTTTAAATTGACCTCTAACCTTTGATACAGTGGTGTGTGAAGCCAGACTTAAAATCTCTGTAATACCAAACTGGCTGCAAGGGGAAAATTTTAAAAAGTCAGCCCTGCCAAGTTAAGCTCCAGTATACCACAATTTTACAGTTGAACTAAAAGTAGTACAAATTCAAATTGTAGGGTGTAGAGAGTCTAAACTTTGAAGTTGATCCTCTTGGAAAGTGGATAGGAGAACTGCTTAATATATGCAATTTAACCCTTAGGAGCTGTCGGATCAAGCAACAAAACTCCAGCTTCTGCTGTAAAAGTTATTAAGTTGAACTTAACAATAGTAATCGTGATAACCAGTGCAGCTAACTTTTAGTGACCCTGCTATACACCCTGTAGTGTGCTACCTGTTTGTCATGCCATACTTCACATATTCCTCAAAACTGCACAATGCTAGCCAGGTTATCACCACTCTCATGTTCCATAAATGGCACAGAGAGGTTAAACACACTGATTAAGGTCACTTGGAGGATACTGGGAGAAGTAACGATCCAAACTCATGCCCTCTAACCCTAGGCAGCACAAACCACTATGAAATATTTGTTGTAGAGCAAAAATATTTTATTGCCACCAGAAGATCTTGGAAGTGTGGTGCTTCTCTCACCTTATTTCAACAACTTATGAGTCCCTGGAGCTGGAGTTTAAAGATTTTCCTAAGAATGTTCAGGTTATGAATGATTCTGTCACTTTGCTGGATCTTCTCTTTCAAACTCTCATTGAAGCCAGGTCACTTCCATGTTTTCAAGGGTCCCCTAGTCCATATCCCCCACTGCTATCTCTCACTTTACTCTGGTTTTGCAGGCAAAGGGAGGATGACGTTTTCTCTCTGAGATAGATAATTAGTTTCAGAGTAATTCGGGGCACTGGCCATCCACCACTGCTAGAACAGTATCTATGGAGATGCCCCCGCTTCTGGCTACTGCTCAATCATCTTCCATGCTGTTGAAAGTTTAGAAAAAAGCCCAAAGAAGTATTATATTCTGGTATTGTTTCTCTTTTGGATTTCAGCTATTTTTTTCTTCTTTGGAATGCACTTTTCATTTCCAGAAGGTCTAGGTAATTAGAAATCCGGGAAATGTTTTTAATCTAAACTATTTTTAATTATTAAAAAAGATAACCTGTCAGTTTAAAGGAAGAGCTTTTTTAATATACCGAGACAGAAACCCTTTTTCGTAGTCATAACAATGTGTTTTCCATGAAAAGCATTTGTGATTCTCCTTTTCATAGCTCCACTCAGTCTGCTAAACATACCAGAATAAGAAGTAGTGGCTCCTGCTTATAAAGTGTCACTGAGAAGTGGCTGCTGGTGTGTTCCAAACTGACTTGTTTGTCCTCTTCTGCATTAATAAGCCCTACTACTGTGTGCTTCTTGGTGAAAGTAAAAGGAATAAATGAGAAAAGATCCAAAGGAAGGAGGTCAGAAGCTAGCCAAGTCATGGAGACATGGCAGAGAGTTCCATGTGATTTATGGGGTCACATATGTAGAAATAAATATTGAAGGAAAGGGAAGAATAGATAAAAAGAGAGATCACTGAACACTCAATTTGGAGTGACCAGATCAGGTAAAGATAATGGGCAAATCTAAAACAGCTGAACTCAGGACCCCGTCCAGACATCCAAGCTGGCAGAGAGGAAGAAGTCAAATGTGAGGCCTAACAACATAGCTAGAACTCTGGGATTTAGATACAAAAAAGAAAAGTTGCACATTCTACAGGATTTGAAAGCGTATATCTTCAACTCAACTGGAACAGGGAGGCATAGCCACGGTGGCACCAGTCTGAAACTCTTTTTGCTGTGATCCAACCAGGACCAACAAGAAGTGCTGCTTACTCTGATGAGCAAGCTTGGTGGGATTGAGGAAAGACAGAAATTCAAGGGCTTGGAGCATCCTCTGAAACACTATGTTCTCTTCTCCAAAGCAAATAGGCCTGTTAATTTACAATGTTCATATAATACTATCCTTTAAATGCATTTATTGACTAGGACCAAAGAGTATATAACCAGTTATATTAATCTCCTCATTATATACCATCCTTATATTTCAAAAGAGCAGTGTTCTTTATGATAGGCTTTGAGAGAATCTTATGGATCAATTGCATGGGGTCTTGGATGAATCTGCAGAGAACACTCATTACCATGTACACCAATTCTAACAGATGCTAATTAAGCCTTAGGATGAGATTTCTGAGAGCTTTTCAAGACATATGATTTTCACTCCTGCCGACATAAGTTAGCCATTGCTCTCTAGGACATGAAGACAGTGTCTATCCCCATCCCTGGATCTGAGATGAGGGAGAGGTTATTGTAGACAGAAAATCATCCCACTAAAGATGTCCGTGCCCCAAACCCCAGGACATGAAGACAGATCATGTTGCATGGCAAGGGAGAATTGAGGTTGCATATGAAATTAATTTTGCTAATCTGCTGATAACGTGATGGGAAGACTATCCTGGATGATTTGGGTGAGTCAGTAGAATAATAAAGGTCTTTTTAAAGTGGAATAAAGAGGCAGAAATGGAGCCAAAGTTAGAACACAAATGTGATGACGAAAGCAGAGGTTGAAGCCATGTGCTGTGAGAAAGAGACCGTACCACACTGCTGGCTTTGAAAATGGGGAAGAGCCATGAAGCAAGGAATTGGGTAATTCCCCAGGAGCTGGGGAATACTAGGAAATACTCCCCCGACCCCACGCAACTTCAGGAAAGGAAAGTCTTTAATTTTGTGAGAGCTGTGTCACACCCACAGAACTGCAGGATTATAAACTTGTGCTGTGGTAAGCTACAAATTGGTGATAATTTATTAAGCTTATATATAAAAGTAAGATAAGGAGTTTCCAGAAGATTCCCAAGATTATAATCAATTGACCAAGTGTGCATATACAAGACAAGAAAAGTCTAGTCTGCAAAGGAAATTTCCCAAAACTAAGAGAAAGACTGAAATTGCTGTCTTCTCACATGCGCTGGGTGATTAGACCTTGAGTGCCTTTTCGGGTAGAAATGGGCAGCTATGTGAAACAGTGAGAAGCCTAGATTGAGAAGGTAGATAAATAATAGTTAACAAGCATTGCCAATGTAGAATTATGCTGAAATTATTATCCACATTGTTTTTTCTGAGGCGTGGATTGTTGAAGGATTGAAAATTTTCTCCATCCTTCTCTAACAGGCCCTCTGCCTGTTAGACATTTAAAAAAAGGAAAATGATTTTTTTCTTTTTTCCTTAAATTCAGACTCACATCTGTAACTCCAACAAGAAGCAAAGAGTTCCAGATAGAAGAGGACATTGTGTACCACCACTGAAACGCACTCAGTGGTTTGATCAAAACCTCGGCTATCTAAACTTTCTAAAACAGACAGAAAAATCTTAATTCCCCAAGCACACAAAAACATGTGCAATAAATGGTATTGATAACACTAAAAAGCTTTACTTTTCAAAGAACACAGATTCCCAAATATGTCATCCTTCCATTTGCCACTTTTACTGATGAAAAGAAGGAGGAAATCAAATCAAAGGGGCCACGATGGATCCCTCCTCTCTGTACACTTCCTCTGTACTAGATACAATTATCTGAAAAAAAATATTCTTTGTAAGTGATCCATTTGATCCATTTTACCAAACCAAAAACTCCCTTATTATGGTACTAAATGCTTTTCTTCCAAAGAAATACCCAGTAAGAGAAGTAAAAGTATATTCCAAAGGCAAAATGAGAAAACAGCAAAAGAATACTCATAGAAAAGAAATATCACGGTGCCATGCAGGCTGCATAAGCCCGTTTTCATCCCAAGGGCATCTGGGGAAGCCACATATGCATGTTGCAATTGAATTGCATCATCATTTCTCTGAATCTGAGGGGAGGGTTTTGCTCTACATAAATTGTGGTCACAGACGCTAAGTTCACTTCTGATGTATTTGTGGCCAGGACAAGAATTGCACATAACTCTGCATCTTTTTTGGCCATGCATGGAATCAGATCCTAGAAATAAAACCAACTATTCTATCAAGTTCTCCAAACACATATCCATCAAATTTACGAGGCCTCAAGGGTGTGAAGTTGGAAACTAAAGAACGGTGCTTCCCCTGAAATGATTCCCTGAGGTGTTTGGGTCAACAGAGAATGGAATCTTTCACGGTGTGACAGGGAGCCAGCGTAGAGTATCTGGGTATAACATCATAAATGAAAGCCTGCTTCAGTCACCTCAGACATCTGCAACAACTGTTTTGGCACCGAGCTATTGAGTCCACAAAGGCTTAATTTAACAGTGCGAATACACAACGTGCTGTGTGTATCTGTGTGTGTGTGTTTTAATGACCTACATACAGGCTACTATTTTATAGTGGCTTCCAGCAGAGAGAGGGAAAAACAAGATTCAACTATAGAAGCTGTCTATATTTAATATTTCTGTTAGTTTTCTGTCTGCCAGTCTGGCAGATTGGCCCAACTGGAAAAACAACATCTATGATTGCTGAAACAGTTCCTGGCTACATTTGGCTCCCTTAATCACGGAATGACACAGAAATCCCTGTCTGCAAATCCAAGGCAAAAGAGGCCAGCCTTTGTATATCACCAAGACTTATCTGTCTTTATTTCAAAGTCCAAATTCTAATGTCGTTACTCAATTCAATAGCATAGCATAGCAATCCACAACATTTCACAAGAACAATGAAAACTCTATGTAAATGCTTGGGTTAACTGGATGTCATCAGTCCCATGTCACTATTAAAAAAAAAAAAAGAATCTGTCTCTTGTTTTCTGTTTTGTTTTGTTTTTCTAGGTCATGGAAAAAGAAAGAAAAAACTTTCACTTCATTCAAGCTTTATTTTTTTTTAACAGTCATAGAACTAAAATAGTCTATGTATTGATAGACAAGCAAATAAACAACAACAAAAGTACGGATGTCATGGGCTTTTGATTTCTGTTTGGGCTACAAATCCCTAAATGTGATGAAAAACCTTGCAAAATGCTGATCCTGAAATTGGAAGTGCCACATTTGAAACTTGGTTCTGACTCTTAGTAGCTGGGCAAGATTTGACAACTCACTCAACCCTCTGAGTCACTTAATCCCACATTATTGAGAGATCAGAAATGATAAAAAGCAGTGTTATTCATACACAACATACGATATTAGAAAATGAGTAGTGGACATAATCCCCTATAGGTGGTGTTTATATTAACATTTAGCATTGAATAAACATACAGTTTTCAAAAGGAGAGAAAATCCTGTTTCAAACCCTCATCAGGGTTCATCTGTTCTTAGTGGAGTAAAAAGACCATAATACTCAACTCTAATCTAGTCCTAAAAAATCAGAAGGATGTGAGTGAAAGTTTTGTTTCTCTGTGCGAAATCCTGCAAACTGTAAAATCTTTATTTTTCTCAACCCATCAGCATTCCATACCACAGATTACTCACATAAACTGCCCAGAGAGCCAGGTATTTTATCCTTAACCCTTTGAAGGCCAGGGGTAGGTAGTTCTCTTCACAAGGTTGGAGTGACCCAGAGAACAGGGCCAGCAGAAGTCTGAGCATTTGCAGCAAAACTCTCTATGGGTTAGGAGAATACAGCATGATCTGTGAAGTGATGTCACTGTGATTCTAATTTTAGATCTACTGTTTTTCCTTTCTCATCAGTAGACATGTATAATAACCACCTGCAGGACAATAGTCTTGCCAGGAGGTTTAAAAAGATCAACTCAGGAAAGTGCTGCAGAAAGTAGAAAAACCCCAGTAAACAGTTGGCATTATTCTTTTCATCAACTGTGAGCTAAATGGGCTGTAATGTTTTACCCATTTGTAATGTAAGCAAAAGAACACACGAACAATAAAATATTACCCCATTAATAGAATATTCGTCTAGGCTCGCTTTAGAGTAGATGTGGTTTTGCAACAGAAAAGAGCTGTACTCATTTCCGTGTATGTTAGCTCATGTTGGAAACTGAATTCATCCTCACATCATTGTCACCTCCCATATCTTACCCATCTCCAAAGTCTGCCGCTCTGGTCACTGATCTCCCCTCTGAAACCCTTTCCTTGCCCTTCATCCTGCTCCTACCACGCTCTGGACCCCATCCCCCGTTTCTCCATCTCGCCTTGGTTTCATCTGTGCCTGTGCCTCCAGCCTCTTCCTACTTCATCCACCTATGGGGTGGGGTGTAGCTCAGTACCAGGGCAGTTCCAGGTGCTTAGACTGCATGAGGCCCTGAGTTTGAATCCCTGTACGTACGCACTGCAAAGAAAAGTTCTTTGAACCATTGGCACCACAGAGAATAATCTTACAAAGGTGTCCCATTAACCGAAGAATTCAAATTCTTTACTGCACTATACAGCTCACTTTACAAATCAGCCCCAGGCACATTTTCAGCATCATGGCCATGTGGCTTCTTAGTCCAAACGAGGATTGTATTTTATAAACCGCCCCATCAAGGAAAGATTCGTTGCCGTAGCTACTGGAAGCACTGGCAGAACTCTGCTTTAGCTGCCAGCCCTGAGAGGTCCTCCACGGGCAGGGAAAAGCCCATTTCCAAATCCTTGGCCTATAGGAGCAGCCCGCATGGCCAAGATGCCAGTAACGCTTTAGCCCATCCATTTCCGCCTATCAGGTCAGCTCTGCTGGAGAATGTTTTTGGGGAAGCTTCTCCTGAGGTTGCCTCACAGCTGTTGCCTCCGCCTGATCCTGCATCGCCTCCTTCCTTGCTGACCCCGAGGACCCACACCAATAAACACGTGACATATTAAACTTCAAGGAGTCGATTTCCATCTCCTGTGTCCTACTTGTTTGCTTTTAAATATATCTGCCTCCCGGGGTGTAAGTCCCCTGAGAATGTGTGGGCTCTCACAGCCCTCTGCAGTGACTCCCCATTTAATATCAGAAGTCTGTACCAGGACAAGAAATTTAAGCATGAGGCTTCAGATCAACACAAGGAATATTTTTAATGCTGGGACTCTTTCATACAGGGAGTATCTTACTATTAAAAAAACAAAGCACTATTTTTCCACACTACTCTGTCTTCTGTGAGGTTTGTTTGGGTTTTTTGTTGCTTTGTTTTGTTTTATTTTGTTTCCTAAACATACCTGCCCTCTTGCTTCAACACCTCTCTTCTCCACACAGGCAGAATTGCTTACCTGGTCACCAGATAACCACATGATTCAGGGTGCTCATCCATTGGCATAGGCATAATTGGAAAGTCCTGGCTTCTTTTTAATCTTCACTTTTCCTCTGGAGGAAAAACTGACTGATCATTAGGCAAGTTTGATAGAAGGAACTGATCCAGAGTCGCTTGGTCCCTCCTCTTCCTCAGCTGATTGGGAATTGGGAATACACTAGCCTGGCAACTCATGCTCCTCCCTGATCCTGCAATCTGGGAATCATACAAATATAGCAACCCCAGGAGAAAGTACGTAGGTGCTTAGTGCAAACAGGCTAGGCAGGTGCATCTCTCTATTTTCAGAACAAAGTATTGATAATACATCTGGTTGGCAAACACTCCTTGTCATGTTTTATGTCAGTGGCTCCCAAGCCTCATGCCTGTGCATTATGCATTTGTGATTGGTTTGTTGTCTAGTGCTTGGATGGGGGGGGGTGTGAGTGCTACAGTGGCCTAGGGGTGGAGCCTGGATGTGATGTAAGGGCGGGAAGTAGGCATGTCTCTCTCTCTTGCCAGTTTCCGCCTTGCTGTTTCCAGCCGCCATGAACTGGGGCCCCGCCATGCCACTCTGCCTTGGAGCCAACTGAGTATGGACTGAAACCTCCAAAAACTGTAAGAAATAAACCTTTCCTTTCCCAACTTTGGGCACCAGGTATTTCATCTCAACGACAAGTAAAAAGTAACTGAGACACTCCTCTATTAGTTATCTACCATTTAGAAACAAACCCCCTAAAACTTAGCATCTTTACACTACACACATTTATTATCTCACAGTTTTTGTAAATCAGGAGTCTTTACATGGCTCAGCAGGTTCCTGACTGAAGGTGTCTCCTAAGGCCATAGTCGAGGTGTCAGCCAGTGCTGAGATTTTCACTGAAGGCCCAATCTGCTTCTAAGCTCATGTGGCTCTTGGCAGGTCAGGCCTTTAAGGGATATAGGGCTGGGCCTTAGCTCTTTATGGTGTTGGCCAGGAGCTACCCTCAATCTCTTGCCATTCAAACGTTTCTATATGGCAGCTTTCACCATCAAAGCCAGTCAGGGAAAGAGCCAGTGGAAACTAATAGCAAAACGGAAGCTGCCTTTGGATGTAACAGGGTCACTAAAGTGAGATCCTATCACTGCTGCCTTAATGTATTGTTGAGAAGCAAATTACTAGGTCTTGCCCACAACCCAGGGAAGGGGATTCCATATGGTGTGAATACCAGGAGGTGGGCATCACTAGAAATCATGACAGAAGCTTTCTACAACCTGAAGACCATTGTCTAGCCACTTTATCAAGAATCATAGAGAACCAGACATGGCAGTGTGTGCCTTTGATGCTATCACTCTGGGAGGAGCCCAGGGTGAGCAAACTAGTAGCTTAGCAAGACTCTGTCTCAAATAAAAAATAAAAGAGTTGGGGGTGTAGCTCAGTGGGAAGCCACTGAGTTCAGTCACTAGCAGCACCCACATACACAGACCCAGAGGAATAAGAATCATGAAGATAGGTTTATTGCCAGTACCCTTCCTCCACTGGTTCCACTTTCTGAAGGGGAAGAAAGAATACTAATTACTGGGTCCCCTCAAATAGCCAATATCCACCACTGCGCTTATCCAGTTCACAGCCAGTCAGCTTCTCAGGGGCCCTGAAGCGCTGGCCAATCTCTAAGTTGCTTGTCTGATGAAGCATTGATCTAGCATGAGGCAGAGTCTTGCTGAGGATATTAACTTTAACTTGTAGCCAATACACGCTTCACCTATCCTTTCAGAAACTTGAGAGAATTCACCCCATGTCCTCACCCAGGCCAATGATCTTACATAACCACATGCTAAGGCCAAATGTATGCTTGTTATGCCAGCTCTCAGGAGACAGAAATACTAAAGACTCATGTGACTCTAGCGGCATGGCACTAGAGGTCATGTGACCCCACAATCTAAACTGGGTCTAGGTCACACGGAGGCATTGAGAAGTGTGCCATGCACTTATCACCACAAAGGTCCTGTCCATACTGAAGTGGGTCCAAAGGATAAGATGGACTGAGTTACACAACTCCTCCTGTGCTCAGGAAGCATTCTCAAGTGCCGTGGGCAAGGCAGTGACATTTACACACTGCAAAAAGGCTCCAGAGCTAAATTGGAAGCAGCTAAGTGTTACCCAGGACATTTGTATACTCTGCCCTCCAAGACATTGAAATTAATAGGCTCTAATAAAACAAGGGATAATTGTGGCTAACGTTAAAGCTATAGTAGCCATAATGCAAACGGAGACCCACAAGTCACCAGGACTCATATATTGTTTTATAAATAGGGCGTTTCATACAAATGTGCTCAGTTATCTGGTTGACTGCCAAGTTTCCTTGTGTTTGTTCTTGTTTGTGTTGTTATTGTTTGGCTACTACCATTTTTAATTCTTGATTTTTAACATTGTTACAATACATAGAATTACCACATAAGATTCCCAGATACATAAAGGGGCACTGTATATTGCTTAAATATTTTAGTAAATTATATGTAACAGAAGCACCCAAACAAATGTCAAAGTCAACAACTGAAATGAGCAGGTAAACTGCATGCATGCATCTTGCTAAGGTGTGGCAATGAGTGACAGGCATAATACCTATAACCAGGAAAAGACGCTTTACAGAGAATCCTCAGGTAGCCTAGCGACACTGTGGCTTAGGAAATGGTTATACCTTCTTTTTTCTTTTGACTAGAAAAGATATGTTATTGTCTTAATCATGCATTACACAAACAAAATCTTTAGTTACACCATAAAATTAAGCATATCTAAAAAAATAAAACAGGGAAAACTAGTCCAAACACAGCAGATTCTGTATTCTGATTCAATTATTTTTGTGCCCTATTTGTAATGTAAATAAAATTTTACTCCAAATATCTTTAAACAAGAAAATTTTGTTTGGAATTGTGGTAATCCGAGATAAGTATATTGGAGGGAAACATCTTGGATTTGGTTACACCTTCTTAAAGTACACTTCTTTTCACTAGGAAATGGTGCTACCCTAAAGTTTCCAAAAATGGTCATGTCTTGTCTATAGCGTCACATTCATTCTAGAGTTGGCTTCTCCACTTCTATGCAGACTTGTCCAGTAGATGATGTGGAAATTACACAAATATTCTATTCTGGGCTGTCCCAATACTGGAGCCACTCGGCACAAGTGGGTGTTGAGCATTTGAATTGAGATCAATGAAATCAAGGAACTGAATTTTTAAATTTTATTTAACATAAACAGCCATATGTCACTGTGTCAGACAGCAAAATGCTAGTGGGCATGTTGTGTGGATGGATGGTAAAATACTAGCATTAAAGTTTAGGTCTAGGATAGTCCTCAAAGTCTCACGTGTTGGAAAGGAGCTTGGGTTACAGGGGCTTAGAGTTAACTTGTGCTTAGGAGATAGGGTGTGGTCAGAAGGGCCGAGGCGTGGCCTGGAAGGGCAAGTCTCTCGGCTCCTCCCTCAGCCTCTGCTTGCAGTCTGCCACTCTGCAGGCAGCTGGCTTCCACCAGGCCTCCAGGCCTTGCCATTCTGCCTTGGAGGCAGATGACTGCTGGCTGAGATGTGAGCCAGAGCAACCCTCTATTCCTTCAAGCTACAGGTGTTGGGCACTGTGTCTCAGCAATGTGAAAGTGACTAAGACAAGTAGCAACCAAGTGACACTAGAAATTACAATGTCACTCCAGGAATCTTTTGAAAGAGACTTGGAGGGGGAGGGATGATCCCAAATCAAGTCTTCAGGAATCCTCTTAAATGTGACCTTTCTCAATAGGACCCTCTTTCTTAAGGTAACGGTTAGGATTATGGTTAAGGTTAGCTGGCTTTACATTTAAATATTACGGGTACGTATGGTAAAAGATTTTCACTGACTATAGAAAGAAATTTCTGCCACACACTAGATAGCTCCACTGATGTTCTTGCTGATGTTAACATTGGTTTATCAATCCTTTCCATGATTACAGATAACATTTCTAAAGCGTGCCCTCTCTGAAAGGGTCTATGAGTTCTCTCTAGGCTCTGAGGAACAGGAAGGAGTCTGAGCTATCTGAGCACTAAATATGAAATGTGGAAAAACAAACAGCACCCCTCTGGGAACTTGAAGGGAAAGCAAGAAGCACAAGGAAAGGGAGAAAGAAGAAAAGAAAGCTGATTTCCATACAGCGTGCTCCACAGACAAGATTCTGTACTGAGAACACCACTGTAGACCTGCATCACAGCCTACAGATTGTGACGTAGCAGTTGAGTTGGTAAATTAAATTCTGGGATGCTTAGGTACATACATTGGAAAAGTCTAAGTGCCTTCACCTGGCACCCACACTTACTCATCCTTCAGCACAAAATCATTCTTCCTGCAGCCTAAACTGTCCCTGGTGGGAACACCAGCGCAATCCTGCATGCACACCCGTTGTTTTCAGTATTAGTTCCAGAACTTTACTGGGGGATTTTCTTCTGGTCACTCCTAACCCAGGTGCATCAAGTGAGCATGACTTTCACTCAAGGTGGAAAAAATGGGAAATGCTAACCCTTAGCCTACTAGCAATGAGTGCCTGAGAGAACAGCACACAAGTCCATCAAAACCAAGCAGAAGCGTGGGGTTTGGCTGGCTGGAATGTCAGAGACAGAGAATCTCACACTGTTTAGTTGGACTTGATATGATAAAGCATATCAATATTAATACTTTCTCCTGGACACCTCTGGGGGACACATATGAATGTAAGTGGAACCTGAGCCCTATGACTGAAGAGGAAAAAAAGGGACCCTGAGTGTTTAACTCAAGTTTTACCTGCAGTCAGCCCTACACACTGGGGATCACATGAGTCAACAAACAAATCCTTTTGTCTAGGAAACCTTGAGTTTAGGTGTGTGTCTCTTGGAACCAACAGAATCCTAACAGACAAATCTATCGCCATGGAATATCCTAAGAGAAGAAAAGGAAACAGCTGCAATTCAATCAAGTGAAGAAACACGCAGTGAATGCTATGTTCTTAGCACAGTGTGGTCTTCTGAAGACCAAACCTTCCTGTGTATTTTTCCTTCTCTACCACATACAAACTTCCATAAATAAATGTAGAGGCCAAAAATAAACTTAGGTAACAAGCTTTAAAATTAATCTAATACTCTATTGTTCTCCATTCATTTGTGACAACAATAAAGTTATCCATCATGTGTGTGAAAAGATTTCCAAATGTGCAATTTAACTACTATATATATATATATATATATATATATATATATTATTTTGAAGGAAGTAGAAATACAATAGAACAAGACAGAACAAAGCCAATTAAGACTGTGCAGTGAATTTGGTGCAGAACTTCACAGCAGGTTACCGGGATAACAGTAATAGGTATCATAGTATATATCACTATCTTCATAATAGTTGCCTAGTCAATTAGGTATAGCAAAACAAAACCAAAGACAGAACATTATAAAAACCAATTGAAAGAGAATATTGAATAGAGTAAAGCAATTAATCATAATGAAACAAAACTGAAAACAAATTTGCTTTCAAACAGAAGATAGAGGAGAACCCCCCATATTTGCTATATTGCATACAGTCGTCCTGCCAAGAGATGCTCAGACCTCTGTCTCCAGTTGCTAATGGGGGAGGGGTTGGGATGTTTGATTCCAAATCCGCACACCAGTAGGCTCGCAGGAGACACTACTGGGTCTTGTCCTGGCTCACGCCGGAGGAAGGCGCTTACCAAGAGGGCAGGTGAGTTTCTTCTTTGTGCAGCCGCCTGGGTTCCATCATGGCCATGGCTGGATCTCAGGGACTGCTCTCTGGCTCATGCAGGAGGAAGCTATTTTATATATTTTAAAGATTAAGTCAAACTTTACATTGTTATACAAAAAGCAAGAGAACTATATTTTTTATTTTAAAGAGAAAAACTAAAAATGAAGAAACGTAATTTCAGAAACAAGAGAACAGGAAGTTGATGATGGTTAATATATTGCATATTATTTTCTTCAAAGTAGTCACTCAGATTATAAGATATAGGCATGTGTAATTGATCAAACAATATAAGCATAAAGTGCTTTTCAACAAGCTAAGAGAAATCAGTAATATAATTATCTTAACAATCTTCTGTATAAATGCATACATGTAAATACATATTTCCCCTTTTCCTTTTCTTCTTTTATCTTTTCACCTATCCCAGTTGTTCTTTACTTTTGAGAAGGTTCTTTTCCTTTCACAATATCTATTGTAGATATTGGTCTTACTTATTTTTTCAGTTTCATGCACTAAGGAGACAATGTGATGTTTATACATGTGGATCAGGTTTATTTCACTTATGAGTAAGGACTCTAATTGCATCCATTTATCTATAAAAGCCTGGATTTTATCTTTTATAGCTGCAGGGTACTTTATCATGTAAAAATGCCACATCTGTTTAGTTCATTCCTCAGTCAATGGAGATTCAGGTTGTTTCCAAGATTTATCTATTACAAATTATACTGCTGTAAACATGGGTGTACATGTATCACTATGGCATGATTTTTTCATTTCTTCTGGGAATATGTCCAGAAGAAGGATAGTTGGGTCAAATTGGACCTTTAATTCTAGTTTTTTGAGAAATCTCCACACTGCTTTCCATAGTGGTTGCACCAGTCTACATTCCCACCAACAGTGAATGGAGTTCTTTTTTCTCCACAGCCTTACCAGCATTACTTATTGATTGATTTCTTGATGATAGTCATTCTTTCTGGAGTGAGATAGTATCTCACTGTTGTTTTAATTTGTATTTCTTGAATGACCAATGATGCTGACATTTTTTCATATATTTATTTGTCATTTGTATCTCTTCATCTGAGAAGTGCATATTTATCACCAATGCCCATTTATGGATTGGATCTTTGAATTTAGGAGGGGATTGAGATTTTTTTAGTTCTTTATATGTTCTAGAAGTCCTTTGAGGGACAATTGGCTAAAATTATTTCCCTCTCTGTGAGTTTTCTTTTCACTCTTAGTGATTTGTTTTGATGTGCAAAAATTTTTAATAGGATGAGGTCCCAGCTGTTGACTTTTTGAAGCATTTCTTGTGCAGTTTATATTTGGTTCATGAACTCTACGCCTACCCCAATGTCTTTAAGACTTCTACCTGCTTTCTCTTCCAGTAGATTTAATGTTTCTAGAACTATATGTTTTTTATATACCTTACACTGTTATTAAATTTTGGGTTCTATAGATAAATCTGTGAGAACAGAAGAAATAAAGGAAAAAATATGTGGCTTTTCAAAAATGTTAGAAAAAAAATTAACAATAAAGACTATATTCTATAGCAAATAGTAATATGTCTGGGCCGATTCTACTCATTAGTAGAATTTTGGGAACTGAAAGTTTATTTCATGTAAGACTTTAGGTGGTGTAAAGCACATAAGCAACAGTAATAAATCAGTGGCAGCATTTCTGACAGTGCATAATGTAATACCAGGCATGGAGTGGCATTCTATCCTTAGTCACATGAGCCACTTGTCCTCCTAAAGGAAATGTCAGTCACGGGTCCCAAATTACAAGTTTCCACAACACCAGAGACTTTCAGCATGTCATTCCTTTCTGAAGACTATGTGCAAAAATTCATCTGTACATGGATTCATTTTAGCATGGATCCATTTTTAGAGGAAACTGAGTGTTCTGTATCAAATCAGGAATGAGAGTTGTAGCCAATGAAGATGGAAAAAAAAAGACAGCTTATCCTTTACTGCTGGCAAAGCCAATTAGGCATATCTTTGTTTCATGACAGCTATATAAAGAATTGGGGAGCTGAGAGTGTGGGCATTTGATATGGATGTGCAAACTAATTCTTTCTGTTGGCTCACATAAACAACATTTAGTAGAATACCCGGTAGATGTTTTTTGGCTTTACCTCCCCAAACAATGTAAGATGACACAATTTAATACATGCAGTGGTTTTCTGTCTTGTATGAAAAAAAAAAAACAGTCGTTTCCTCAAATAGAAAATGAAAGATAAATTCAAGTGTCAGTCCTGATTCATTGCATTATTCAATTTGAAGCTAAAATCAAGCTCCAATTTGCATTATGTGTTTGACATCTTTGATTTCCTGAACTTTTTCCCTATATAAGCAATACTGTAATTGTTTATCGTGCAAATCAGCACCAGCATAAATTTTTAAATTGTTAAGTAATTATTGTATTATATGCAATCTATTGCAATGTATTTATTATTGTGTCTCCTATTCTAGATAGTAACTTCCTGAAAATCAAGGACTCCATTTACGTTTACTTTGCAGCACTACACACATATTGGGAGCTCAACTATTTGTGCAACAGATTTACTAACAATTTCATCAATAAAGCATATTAGGCAGTTTGGTTAATATT
This sequence comes from Hydrochoerus hydrochaeris, assembly GCA_004027455.1. NCBI lineage: Eukaryota > Metazoa > Chordata > Mammalia > Rodentia > Hydrochaeridae > Hydrochoerus > Hydrochoerus hydrochaeris. The sequence continues at coordinate 3,011 of PVLA01012910.1, read as the reverse complement.
TTCACTGGGAACTCCTGCTAGTAAAGTTAGCTAAGACTTGTGTGAGAAGTGCTCACCTTACTTTACAAACATAGATTTTTTGGAAGTTCTCATAAGCATTAAGACATCTCACAAGGATACTCATCATTTCCTAGGTGCTAACTATGAGTGAGGCAAAATCTTAAGCACCCTGGATTATTTATTCTGTTTTTACAACAATCCTATGAGATACTGATATCACTACACAGAGATTACAAATAAGGTGCCTAATGTTTAGAGGCATTCACCACTTGTGAGGTCGCACCCTGGACACATGCAGTACTTGTTCTTGTTGCGCTAGGCTCCAAGCCAACATGCTTGGCATGCTGATGACCATGAGGCATTGTAGGAAAATGCCAATGCTATGGAAGACATAAGTAAGCAATTCATTTTACTAGAAATGTTAATCTTTCTTGCTTTGCTTCACAAGTTTAAAAATGAGGTCATCCACATAAATCCATTCAATCCCAAGGGTATGTGTGGGAATGGATCATATATAACTTCAAATCAGGAAGTTGATGGCTGAAAGAGATGGACACAAAACTCAGCTGAAACACAGTGTGCTAAGTGCTAAGAGAAAACAGGTGTGCAGAGGGGAGAGTGGATCACAAGGCTACTACAGGTCAGTAGGTTTGCAAAGGGAGTCGGGCGTGGGGTGTTTCACACAGGGAAGCATTATGAGCAGTGTCTGTGACAATTGGAGATGACTGACTGGAGAGTTATTACTTTAAATGAGCAAATAATTAATAGTGAGTAATACTCATATGTCACAAAGTGTTAAAATCACCATATAAATGTTATAAAAATGTTATTAACTTGAAGAGATTTTGTATAGTGTAAAAGAGAAATAATAATTCCTCTAAATTAACACTAGAGGAGAAACAAAGATTTCCATAAGGTTAAACCACTTTTAATTATTTTATTAAGGATTTATCTTGAATTAAAGAGTAAGTATGGTATAAGATCAATCAGGGGAATACCAGGAGTTCTATGTTATTAAAATACTCTCAAAAGCCTGGTCTGTTTCCCAAAGTATCCTCAATAGATCCAAGAGGAAAATGGATTGATATGTAAAACTAATGATTTGTGAGGGCAGGGAAATGGTTGAAGGCAGTTTTCAAAAAGCCAATAGTAATAGGTACCTCATCCAAAACAATTTTTTTTCTAAAGGGGGAAAAAGTGCTCTTCTCCAGTCATTTCTAGTTTTTCAAAATTTTCCGTGACAAGGTCCCTCATTGAGAATGAGTTGTGATCTTAGAAATCACTTGTTCTAAGGTTTGAAGCACTCTATCAGTTTTGAAACTAGTATCTGAGGCTTTGCTTTGAAATAGAATACAGAATACAGTGGTGAAAACAATTGGTTGAATCCCTACCAGTGTTAGCAAGGGTTACTGTCAGTAGTTTGAACATAATTATAAAATGGCAAAGCAGCCTTATCCGTAGATTCTCCTGTCTCATGCTTTGTAGTCATATACGAAGTATATTCATCTGCAGTAGTGTATAATTCTTTCGTTCATCGCATCTCTGTAATGTTTGTAAGCCTTGTCCAAAAGTTACAGACAGAGAAATTGAGCTGTAGGATGGTTGGAGTGACTGCCAGTTTCACACTGATAATAGATAGGGCACTTACAGTGTCAACCTTTTCATAATTTTTCACTGAATGAGTCAACTTATAAAACATGAAACATGAAAGATGTTGTTAAATTATCTTTGAACTGAATACATGATGTATATATTTCATCCTATTCTCCCTGTGTGAGCAATCCACATAGATCATGAATTGTGTTTAATGCTATCAAAACATTCACATGTATATCTTTGGGAAACCTTAAGTCAGAATACAGGGTAACTTTCTAAACTAGTCAAAATGCTTGAGCCAATAAATATGTTCAAAATGTAAGTATATAAAAGAATGTATGCCTGCAATCTTGAACTCGGAATTTAAGTCATAGTTTCTAATTGGCACTGGTTCAAATTAAGCTACCCTTAGAAAATCCTTTTGTTTTTAGGACATAGCATGGTTTGGATATGGCTTGAGTCCTTCCCACAGTGACCCGTGTGCTAGAAGCTTGTCTCCAGGATGATGAGGTTGGAAGGTCGTAGAACATCTAAGAGGTGAGGCCTAGGAGAAGGATGGTTGGATCCAGGAGGTTGCCAGTCACGAAAGGGGTGAATACTGACTGGCCTCATACAGTGAGTTGGTTCTCACAAAAGCAGGTTATTGTACAGTAAGAAACACCTCTCACTTGGCCTGTTTCATCTGAGGCTTTTTACATCTGTGCCATGTTGTAAGTCAAACCAGGGGCCTCACCTTATACTTTCTACACCCAAAGCTGTGAGCTAAATAAATCTGTTTTCCTCATAAGTAATAAGCTTCTGGTATTTTATTGTAGTAACAAGAAATGGACCAATACAGGACTTTTCTTCAGGTGTAAAAAGGAGAGCGAATCTGTCTATACCATCTTGAAGGTCTCATTTGTTTCCTTTTGAGCTTGCTGTTTTGATGTAGCTTTTCAGAATAATTTAGATATTTCTCAAAATATTAAAAATCAAGTGGCAGAAAAGGGATTCATCATGAAAAATGTATCAATCAGCTTGAGCTGCCATAACAAAACACCATATATTGATGTCTAAAATAACAGAAATCTATTTTTTTCACAGTTCTTGAGGCTGAAGTCCAGGACCAGCATGGTCAAGATTGGGAAAGGACCTTCCTGCTGGCTGGTAGATGGCTGACTTCTCATTGTTTCATTTTGAGAGAGATAGAGAGAGATGACACAGTGGTACACACTTGCAATCCCAGCACTTAAGGACTCTAAGGCAGGATTACAAACTCAAGTCTCACATAAACAAGACTTTGTGAGACTTTATCCCAAGTTTTTAAAAAATAAAAATAATAAGACCTGAGGATATACATAGCTGAGTGGTGCAATCCCCAGTATCAGAAGGAAGGGAGGAAGGAGGGAAGGAAGGAAGGAAGGAAGGAAGGAAGG
>PVLA01012909.1:0-40736 GCA_004027455.1 Hydrochoerus hydrochaeris | reverse complement strand
CCTCCCCGTTAGCAAGTAGGCACTGGTCTGAGTATCTTTTTGGAGGATGAATGTATACAGCGTGGCAAGTTAAGGGGGATTTCCTTCTACCATCTCTTTGAAGGCAAGTATTTTTATCACTGTTTTGCTCAGTTTTGATTAATAGTACTGCTTTATTCAATATTCTGTTTTTAAAAGTTTGATATTTCCTTCCATTTTCCTCTACCTGATTAAAAGAACAGCTAATGTGAACAGAATGGGCTGTACTATTGAGCCCATTGCTTGTGTCCTGGTGACCTGCTCTGTGGTTCTGTGGTAGTTTTACTGCACTGCGGTTGCATGGGTTTATTCTGTCTTGTTCTGCTGTATTTTGCTACCTTCAAAAAAAAAAAAAGTAGATAAGAAAGTAACAAAATACCTGCAAAAATCTCCCAACTCCACCAAAGCTGATCCATGGATCATGGATGAGGAGAAACTCAAAAACAAGGCCACAGAATTACATAAGGTGATTAAAAGTATGTAACAACAACAAAACAAGTTAGTAAGCTACTGAGCAACCTGAAACAGGATATAACTAAGCAGATAATGGACTTAAAAAGTAAAAAGAAGAAAAGAAAGTGCTCTAGAGGATATGGCTGCATGTATGTTTAAGTGTGTAAGATTGATGACCATGTGGCTAAGTTGTTACTGGATCACTGAACTTCTTTGCAGTCTCATTGTTTGAATGTCCACTCTGTATGCTTTAATTTTGTAACTTTAACAACTAGGTCTAAGAAGACAATATGTAACTTATCAACTAGTGATTTCTTACTGCTTTTTGTTCCTGAAATTCTGTATTGTTTCTACCCCTTTTTCTGTTTTGCTTTTTTTTTCTCTTTAAATAAGAAGAGAGACAGACAGACAGAGAGAGAGAGAGACAGAGAGAGAGAGAGAAGGAGCCAGGTCCCAGTTAGGTAGACTTAGTTAAAAAAAAAAACAAAAAAAACCTGAAACACAAGGCTTCTGGATGTGTCTCCATATCAAGTCCTCATTCTTGAAGCCAACATTTCCACTTCTGGGTGTACATCCTAAGCAAGTACACAACTGTTCACAGGTACACAATCAGGATGCTGCTCACTGGAGCACTGCTTAGTTTTGTGAAAGACTAGTATCAATTTCAGTTTCTTTCTCCGAGAGTTGACTCAATTATAATATAGCCATAAAAGGAATACCAGGTAGCCATTTAAACTGACAACATCTGTTACTTATTGACACAGAAAAATGTGCACACTGTGTGAATCGATCCCAGTTTCTGGAAACTACATATATGTACCTATGTCTAATACTACGTATACATGCACCTAAATATCTTAAAGAATATTTACTAAAAAGTAGACACTTCTTAAAGATGAATGCTTTCTCTACTGCTTTCTTACTGTCTCAATTATCCTTTATAGAAAAAGCTAGTATTCTTACAGTTCAGGGAAACCTTTCTTTTGGAAAAAATGTAAGCTTAGGGTAAAGATAGCTCATCAGCAGCACCTACCAGAATTTTCAATAGGCAAGAAGTAACAAGTAAACTTAAAAGAAAAATGTCAGTGCAACCATTAAACCTCAGTTCCTACTCTATTTGTGTATTTCACAAAGCAATAGCAAGGAAAACACGGAAAACCAGGCCTCCGTTTTGGTACAAAATCTGATATTCTTCAACTGTTCAATGTATTTTACTATCGCCTAGTCCAACATGTTCCAAACTGTTTTCTGATATTACTATTCTGATTGATGTTGGTTATATTTAAGTGGAAAGGGCAAGTAAATTAACAATCATTTAAAACATGACACGTTGCCGGGCGTGGTAGCTCACGCCTGTCATCCCACCACTCAGGAGGCTGAGGTAGGAGGATCGTTGTGAGTTTGAGACCAGCCTGGGCTACAAAGTGAGCTCAAGGCCAGCCTGAACTGCATAGTAAGACCCTGTCTCAAAAAGACAAAACAAACAAACAAACACATGACACATTAGGCAGGTGTGCTAGGCTGGGCCTATAATCCAAGCACTCTAGAAGGCTCAGGCAGGATGATCGTAAGTTTAAGCTTAGCTCAAACAATGCGGCAACTATCATTATATAATTCATGAACACTTATTTCTTCTACTTACTCATGAACAGGGAGCATTTACCATTTAACAATATGAAGAAGTATATCTTCATTTGATGACTGCTAAATAGTTCTAATATTTATCATAAGATATATATTTAATTATCATAGCACACGCAAAAATTAGGTATGTATTTTTATAAATATTTATACATTAGCGATCATATTTAGAGGAACTCAGAGACAGAGACTAAGCCTCTTTATGTTTTTGACATTTAATGCCACCTTATTCAGCACCAGCATGATTAGGTATAATTTGCAGAGTAATGTGGATCAGAACTGTAGGATTTGCAAGGAAATAAAAAGAAGCAGTAAGACAAAACAAAGTATTAAAAAACAAATCCAAGGTTGACAAACTTAAATTGTATAAATATTCATACTAACAAAGAAAAAAAATAATTTCTTCCCTAATTATCACTTCCTTTCTGTTCCCTCAATTCAGTATTGGTTCAGAGGGTCTTTGTAAAACTCTAATGGAACATATCTACCACCAACTACCTCTCTAGCAGACTGTGATGTTTTTTAATTCTCTAGTTTTGAAAGTATTCAGAAAGGAAAATACATTTCAAAAACTTAAATAAAACAAGTTTTGCCTATTTACCCAGTCTACAATACGTATAACCATATAATGTGTCTTAATAGACATCACGTATCCCAGAAGTATTTAATACAAGTTGTTTGTTCACTTCTACAACACTAAATAAATCACTTTCTACTTCCATACAAAGTATAAGCTTAATACTTATAAAAATACTATAAAACACTTACCCATATTGCAAGTTTAGCCTTATTCCCATCCACTGAAATTGTTTTCACTTTGAAGTCAACACCTTGAAGAAAGGAAAATTTTGACAAGTCATCTAGTATTTTTAAAATTCATTATCAAGAAAACTGGAAAACATAAAACTAGTTTATCAAATGCTCAAATTCACAACCCAAATCCTTGGAATTCTGGATATGCAGATAAAAGAAAAAGTGCCACCTAGGATCAGCAGTTCAGCATTTAATCAGGTTAAAGAAACATCAAATGCTTTGGAATTTAAAGAAATATCTGTATTTCTTACAAAAAGAAAAAGTAAAATTCAATTTAAGATGATGTACACGTTAAAAATCAGAGCTCAAATTATGAGGCTAACATAGAGTATTCTTTGCTGACTGGGATCATGACTGCTTTCAGGGGTTCTCTAAGCACCTAGACACTATTGTTTAGAGTATTCATTACCACGGACTCAGATCTTAATGTAAGCTACTTAATATAAAAGGAAACTCACTCTTCGCCTATGCATTCTGTGGTCAACTTATCCTGAAAAATATTAATTTTATATAACCTAGTCAATTATGCTACTGCATAATTCTAAAAACATTCCCTAAATCAAATACTGTAAAAATCTTCACAAGTGAGAGATGCCAGAAGATCTATGAAAAACTTACATGAATACTAACTTGTATAGAGGAGAACCTCATAAGAAATCACAAAAAGTTTTATTAAGGGACCCCCCCCCCATTTCTCCAGGGAAAGGAGCTGATATAGGCCATCTGGCTTAACTGAACAGTAACTGCCCACATGTCTTTAAAAGGACATCAAAAATAACGTGTAGTCTACTCCATTGGCCACAAGGAAAACATAAGTTTAAGGAGTTTGGGAAGAAGCTTACAAAAGATCTTATTAGCTTGTCAATTAATTCAGAACAGTTCCAACTAACACGAGCAGCATCCTTACATATTAAATGCTTAACAGAACACTTGTCAACATTATGGAAATACATTAGTAATTTTGTAAGACTCCTAAAGATTCATTACATATACAAGTAAAGTAACAAAAATCAATATTCAAGATGTATAATATGCTTGGTCTCCCTGTATGACCAAGTATCTGTCCATCAGTTCATAATGGGTTTGGGTGATAACGCCATGCCATCAGTAAAAAGACTGCTGATTATGTAGTCCAAGGAAAACATAAGTATCAAATTTCTTTGCAATGAAATACCACATACTAAATAATCTTATATGTACCAGTTCCAAATAAAGAACCACTACACCACCTTCAAGTAGAAGCATCCATGTAAACAGCATGGAATTATTTTGCTTCCAAAGAAATTTGGAGCAAGGAAATGGCTCTAACCTCCTGCAGGGACTAAATCAGGGTCCCTGGTAGACTCTACACAGAGATAACCTGTCACAACCCCTTAAGAATACTGTTAAATTTTTAGAGAGTCCTATGACAGCTTCCCCCCTTTTATCCACAGTTGCATGTTCTACACACAAGAGCCTCTTTCCTAACTAACCAGATAAAACACCTCACTGTTCCCATGTTTGTTTTCCCCTCCCTTATCATTTCTTCTTTGTTATTTGTTTTTATGTGTTTCTTGACCAACAGTCTAATTAACACCTGAGTCATAGGTAAAATTTGCATGTGGATAACTAACACTTTCTTTTGACACCATCTGTAACAAGCCAGTAACACCCACAGGAGACAGGCCCCTGGAATCCTACCAGGCAACAGCAGGGTGAAAGGAAGGCCACCTCAACTTGATCCACAGCCCTACAATCCCTGTTCTTCTATTTCTCCTGTCAGTCTCATGTGCAGCTAGTAAGCTTTTTAGCTCTTGCTAAAACTGCTTCTTTATAACTGGCTCTTCTTTTTTTAAGCAGCTGATCATTTGTTTTTACTGGTAGCAGCAGTAAGTCTTTGATAAATCTGACTTTGTAAACTGTGATAGCTTGTACCCAGATATTCAATTTCCCCAAACCTTATACAACCAGAGGTGGCTTTTAGAAGGTGGGGGATCAAGCAAGAATGTAATGCTGGGATTAAAAATGCCTCGTCCTGCATGTGGGTAGCACCACCCAAAAGACCAACAGCCCGGAAGGGAGAAAACAGATAGAGGCAAGCTGGCTGCTTCTGCTGCCACTGCTGCTGCCTGGCTGTGTCCTTGCTTGCCAGGATTGCTTCCCCTCTGTGGGGCCCCTCCCACCCACCCTGGTTTGGAGTCAGCAAACTAAGGACTGAAACCTCCACAAACTGTGAGCCAAATAAACCTTTTCTCTAACTTTGAGAGTTGGGTATTTTGTCTTAGCAACAAAAAAGTAATTAAGACACCAACTTCTTAATACATTTGCTTAAATTATCCTTTCAACCTCTTTGTGTAGGGTTCATAACAGAAGCAAGCCTGTCATTTTAGCTTTTTTTTTTTTTTTTTTTTAAACGAGGAATCCAACTCACGACCTTGCACTTGCCAGGCTGGCACTTATGCCACGGAGCTAAATCCCTGGCCCCTCATTTGTGTTTGCACTGTTAGTATGACCTTTTAATTCAGTTTCTTTGCAGGAATCTTTTTTGAGGCTTTAGTTAAAACTAGATACTATATTCAAGAAAGCCTTTGAAACAAGCAGTAAGTGGAATGTAAAACTTTATGAGAGAATTTAGACACTTGTGAATGGGACACCAGAACATTATCAACTGAGGTGTTTTTCTAGTCAAGGAAGAGAAAAACTACTCAATGGAAAGTGACTCAGGAGCCAGGCACACTGATGCCCACCTGGGAGGGGGAGGGCCCTGAGTTCAAGGCCAGCCTGCATGGTGAGGTCAAGATTAGCCTGCACTACACAGCCAGACACTGTCTCAAAATCAAAAAAGGAAAAATGACTCAGAGCTGACACAATGTTAGAAGCAGCAAACCCAGACACTGAAACAATCACAACTGTATATCATATGTTTAAAAGGTTAAGAAAAAACAATGGTACAAAAAAAGAATCAAATTAAACTTCTAGAGATCAAAATGGCTACGTCTGAGACGAGGAAAACCCAGCACGGATACATGGCAGACTGAACACCGAGGAAGACACCAGTGAACGAGGACACAGCCGCAGAAGCCACCCAGAGGAAACAGCCGAGACGACGGGGAAGCTGTGATGGCAGCAAGACGGCTGACAAGAGGTGCCTGGCCAGCGTCCCTCCACAAAAAAGCAAAACAGAAAACAGTGCTACTGCACTAGCATATGTAAGAGCAGCTGGCATCTGGCAGAGGTCACAGAACACGGAGACCCAAGACAGACTTGAAAAGGAACTATGCACAGAGCACCTTCCATCCTCTCTTCAATGCAGAACACCCTAAGCCAGTGGTGACAAACCTTGCTTGGTGTTCTTCTTTCAAAAGAAAGATGTGAATTAATGTAAGAGTTGTTTCAACTACGACCTCAGTGTTCAGGCTGAACTGCTGTGTCAGCACTTTGGGATACATAAGTGGGTTTGGGTGACAGTCTGGGACTCGTCTCTGAAAGGTGCTCCATCCGTGCCCTAAGCTAAGGACTTCATGCAGTGGGGACAGGGCACGTGGCAGGCTCCATGAAGTACCCACAAATGCCATGGAACCTGAAGCAGTGCTGCTGGAGCAGACTGCAGTCCTCACAGGTCCTAAGACCGGTATGGGAAGTTGCTACAGAATCCACATCACTGCAATGTCCTTCCTGGAAGAAAAGGCCCAGCCCACGTTATGCCCTGCCCTCCACCAAGCCACTGAAGGACAGCACCAACCTGAGACCATGACCAGCCAGAGTTTACAATTTGTTACATAGTCTGTAAAAAACTAGAAGACAGGAGTTCAAAGTTGCAATACAAAGAAATTATAAATGTTTAACAGAAAACTGCAATTTGACCATTACACAATATATACTTCTATTGAATTACCACACTGTACCCCATTATATATAATTATTATTGTCAATTTCAACAACAAAAAAATGAGAAAGCACCAATGATCTGTGGGATGATTTTAAGCAGTCTAATAACCAAGCAACTGAAATTGATGAAAAAGAGAAAAGGGGAGGGGGCCAGGGATTTAGCTCAGCAGCCTAAGCGCCTGCCTGGCAAGCGCACGAGAGAGACAGAGACAGAGACAGAGACAAGGGGGACTAAACCTGTATTTGAAAAGATAATGGCCAAACCTTTTCAAATTTGGTGTAAAATATTAATCCGCAGTTGAAAGAGGCTCAATGACCTCAAACACAGAAACAAGAAGGAACTAAATTAAGGGGCATCATTCTCAAACTGCTCAAAAAAGTATTTTGAATGATATGCTGAATGAAAAGAAAAACACCCCACAGAATTTGTAGCATTTATGGGAAACTTCACATAGTATTAAGTGCCCATATTAGAAAAAAAAAAAATGATTTCAATAATTACGAGAGCTTCCAAACTAAGAGAACAGCAAAAGCAGATTGGTCAAGAGCACAACTCAGTAGAAGAGTGGGTGCTTAATACAGCTAAAACCCTGTGTTCAATCTACACTGTCATATAAAAGAAAAAGCAGAAAACAGAAGAAAAAAGTTAGTATTAGAAATAAAAAGATAACTTTTAAAGACAGTAATGCCAAAACCTAATTTTATAAAACCAATAAAACAAACTTCTAGCCAAACTCAACCAAGAAAAAGATAAAAACTGACATTAAAAGAACAAGAAATATCACTAATAGATTGTGCAGTGATTAAAAGGATGATTAAAGGATAAGGCAATAATCTGACAACTCAAATATAATGGACAATTCCCTTAAAAGATTAAAGTTCAATTGATTGATTCATGAAGAATTGATCATGAATTGTTCATGAAAGAAAATACGAAATAAAAAGCAGTCAAACCATATTAGTATGAAAAATCATAGATAAGTCAGGCGTTAACAGAAGAAATAAAAACACTAACAGCAAGCCCGCGCGGTGGTGCACACCTGTAATTCCAGTTCTCAGTCTCACTCTGAAGCAGGATTAGCCAGCCTCACTACATACACTACAGAGCAGCCTGAACTACATAGTGAGACCCTGTCAAAAACAAAACGAACAAACAAAAAACACAAATAGCAAAATGGCAGAAATCTTTCCTCCTGATAATCATACTAAATGTAAATAAATTCTTCCATAAAAAAGACAAAGATTTCCAAAATAAAAAATTCTAAGTACACCAATCTATAAGAGACTTCCTTTAGATATACAGATTTATATAGGATTCAAAGTAAAGAGAAAAGAAAAAAAAAAGTTCCATGTGAATAGTAACTGGAAAATAAAGGGGTGATTATACTAATAATATCAGATAAAATGGGCTTTAGGTTAAAAGCTGATATGGTGACAAAGACAAAATATGGTGATGAAAAGTCAATTTATCAAGAAGACAACAATTATGTACACACTGCAAACAGAGCCCCAATACACAGGAAGCAAACACTGACAGAACTGAAAGGAGAAACTGTATCACAATAATAACTGAGATTTTAACATGACACTCCTAAGAATGAATACAGAGTAAGATCAAGAAGGAGAAAAAGATACGAGTGACACTACAAGGCAATCAGGCCAAACAGAATGACCCACTCAACAACAAATGTTTCCAAGTGTGCAAAGACATTCTCCAGGACACACTGGCTACAGAAGGCTTAACAACGCTCAAAAGACTAAAACTGTACAAAATACTTTGCTAAAGGAAAGTGATATGAAACCAGAAATTAACAACAGAAGGAAGACTAGAAAAATTCACATATAAGAGGACATTAAAGGAATCTTTTTAAATAACTGTAGATCAAAGAAGTCATAGGGAAAATTTTAAGACAAAAGCACTACACAGAGAAACTTATAAAACATAACAAAAACAATGCTAAGAGTCTTTGAAATATTTGGCTATAAACACATGTATTATAAAATAAGAGACATCTTAAATAAGTAACCACTACTGAGTAACTAGAAAAGCAAATCAAGTGTAAAACTAGCAAGACAAAATAATAAAGGTTAGAACAAAACTTAATAAAACAGAAAATACAATAGAGAAAATGAACAACCAAAGGTGTTTTTTTTGTTTTTTTTTGTTTTTTTTTTCTCTTTTTGAGACAGGGTCTCGCTATGCATTTCAAGCTGGTCCCAAACTCGCAACAATCCTCCTGCCTCAGCCTCCCAGTTGCTGGGATTACAGGCATGAGCCACCATGCCCAGCAAGGTTTTTTTTTTTTTTTAATTTCAACAAAACCAACAAACCTGTAAACTAGATTGGATTTGAAAAAAAAAAAAAAAGAAAAGAAAAAGAAAATGACTAAAATTACAAAAAGGAGGTAAGAAAGTAGGGCCTTTTCTAAGCATAACTGACCTGCAATGGATGGGGCCAAAAACATTTCACACTTTGAAGTTCTTTGAATTCTTGGAATATTTGCATTGACTTTGGCATCACTTTGGCCCTCAAGAAGTCTCTTACTTCAGATCATTTCAGATTTTGGATTTTAAATAAGGGATGCTCAAACTGTATTAATGATTTTAAGGAAAAAAGGATTATAAAACAGTACGGAGCAACTGTACCCCAACAAATTGGATAATCAAGATGCAACTGACATTTCTCACAACTATTCCACATGGTTAAAATTCCTTAACACTTGTCTGGATGACCTCCTTTTCTTTGTGCTTCTCAATAAACAACTTCCTGTTTTTGGGGGGGGTTTTTTGTAGCAGGGATCAAACTCATGACCTTTTATTTGCCAGGCAGGCGCTTATGCTGCTGAGCTGTATCTCCAGCAACATGGTTGCTGGTTTCTGAAGGTTTCTCATAACTAAATATAAGCAGGGTGATGGCACACGTGTATAATTCCAGCACTCAGGAGACTGAGGCAGGAGGATCATTCAGAGTTCAAGACCAGCCTGAACTGTACAGCAAGACCCTTTAAAAAGCCAAAAATAAATAAAAAAATAAATAGTAAAGGACACAGAAGAACAGAAATTCTCATATGTTCTTAGGATGTTTAATGATATAACCACTTTATAAAACTATGGCCAACTGTTTTCCAAAATTAGACATAAATTTACTATAATTCAGCAATCTCACTACTATGTACGACAAAGAAAAATTAATATTTATACAAAGATCCTGTACTGTTTACATTAAATCTATCCATAACCGCAAAAAGAATTAGAACTCATGTCCTACAACTAGTGAATGGATAAACCAACTGTGGTACATCCATACAATGGAATTCAATTAGCAATAAAAAGTAACAAATGACTTAACACTTGGAGAAGCAAAAAGGAACCAGCATAAGTACAAGAAATCAGTATGAGGGGGTCAGGGATACGGCTCAGTGGCACGAACGCAAGGTCCTGAGTTGAAGTTCTAGTACCAAAAAAAAAGAAAATGGAAAAAAAAAAGTTTTAAAAGGTTACATAATTGTATGATTCCATTTATGTGATATTCTCAAAAAAAGACAAAATAATGCCACATGTCTGTAACCCCAGCTACTATGGAAGTTGAGACAAGAGGATTAAAACCTCAAGGTCAGTCTAAACAACTTTAGCAAGATTCTACTTCAAAATTCCAACAAAAGGGAAAAGGACTAGGCTTGTAGCTCAGTGGTGGCAAAACTCTTGTCTAGCACACACAAGGCACTGGGCTGGATACCTGCTGATATGAAAAAGAGAAAGCTGGAGCCCAGCGTCAGGTGCTGCTGGGGCCTTATGCTGGGTTTGGAGGGGCTGAGGAGTAGAAGGTGGGTCCCGCTGGGAGAACTGCCTCTGCCCTGCCGAGTGACTAAGGGCTACCACCAGGTAGTTTTCGGGAATGGCGCCAAGTGCATGGTATCCTGACTACTGTGTCAATTATATGATTATATGAATGTTTTAATACATTAACATTGAAAAAACTGACTACCCTAAAAAAGCCTCCATTTTTAAACATATGACAATTTGAAGTAATACATCTGTCAACTCACAAGCTAGGAACATAGGTCAAAAATATTAACAAAAATAAATTATCAGAGACTATTCTATTGTACAATTTCTACTTTTCAATTTATGATTTACTTTCTTACCAAGTCCAAGACTGATCCTGCAAAGCTGATCCACAGGCTTTTAAAATAATGAGTCAAGCTACTGCAGATACGCACTGTTTTACTTCTCATCAGCCACAGGAGATGGGCATTCTGGGGTTTATCACAATGCACAGTCACCTCCTGCCTGGCCGCTGTGTGACGACAGAACGGAAGAGCACTTCCTAGAAAAATGGCTCACCGGGTGACTTCTTGGCTCCATCTCCCTCGTTCTTAGAATCAAACCAGGTGTAAAGCAGCTCCTGCCTTATCCAGAGGAGTCTCTTCTGCTTTAGTAAGTGGAGGGTGTAGACTTTATACCTCCACAGCGCCTCAGCTTCCAAAGGCCTTTCTGGCTCAGTCTGAGCTCTCTGTCCGTAAGTAAGGGAACCTTTGCCCTGCACCTTTGCACAGGTGACTCGGTTAAACTCCCTGCTGTTGGCAGTGACACCACTGCTCACTAGTGTCTTGCAGTTTTAGTTGTTTTCTAAGTTTAGAAAACTACTGGGTTTGTTGTTTTAGGTTTTGCGCTGTTTGTTGTTTAGCTAAATGCCACAAAACCCAATGCCAACTTTTTAATATCACCAACACAAAATCCAAGAATCAGCTTAGATTTTTATACTAGAGTAATTTAACTCTATTTTACTGAAAAATAATTGGTGTTCTTTCCTTACTATTTTGAGTTTAAAACTAATATTTTATGTAACACTAATTTTCACAAGGCTATTACTAATTGTGCTACCTGTTTTTTATTTTCAAAGCCCATGTGCTCACTGATTTCAATGGGAGGCAGAATGTACTCTGATGCCTGGATATTAAAGATACTTTTAAAAACATATTCAAAGGCCAGGCGTGGTGGCACACATCTGTAATCCCAGCACTCAGGAGGCTGAGGCAGGAGGACTGTTGCAAATTTGAGGCCAGCCTGGGCTACAAAGTGTGCTCAAGGCCAGCCTGACTTGCCTAGTGAAACCCTCTCTCAAAAAGACAAAAAAAAAAAAGTAATTAATTAAATATTCAAGGCCCAGAACTCACTTGAGGAACAAATTATTTATATTCTCATCATCAGCATGCAATAATTTTAGTATCTGCTTTGGCAAAAGACAAATCCCTTTTATAAAAAGGACCACCCATGATTTGTCATTCTGTAAGTCCCCATATTTCATCTGAGTTTAAAATGAGGACAGTTTATATTAGGCTTCTTTCCTCAGTAGAATTTTAATTCTAGGGATGTTAATTTTCCTGGCATTTAGTGTTCCTACCACTAAGCAATTTTTCACAGAAGCAAATATATGAATGCCAAATTAAAATGTAATTCTAGTGTTTTAAATGATTCTCTTATGTCATATAAAAGCCAAACAATGCTTGATATAGTGAGCTCACATGGATAGAGACAAAGAATAGCTCTTCCTTACAAAATTTCAAATAAAAAATATGAAAGAAAGCATTTGAGGCTGGGCATAGTGGTGCATGCCTGTAATCCCAATACTCAGGAGGCTGAGGCAGGAGGATCTCTGAGTTCAAGGCCAGCCTGAACTGCATAGTGAGACTGTCTCAAAAAGATTTAAAAAAAAAAAAATTTGAAAATTGTTTTTGACAACCAGCCAACCATTATTACCTGCTGCAGATAAGACTTATCAATATACGTTAAGACAACACAGCAAAAAGCACAGTGAGCACCAGATATCTATAGTCTCAAAAGCTTCTTTCCACGGCATGCTTGGAATCCCAGCACTTGGGATGCTGAGGCAGCTGTGAGTTCGAAGCCAGCCTCACTACACAGTAAGACCTGTCACCAAAAAAAGTATCTTTTCTTAAGAAATCTCCTAGTGGGCTGGGGATCTAGTTCAGTGGCAAAAGCGCCTGCCTGGCAAGTGCAAAGTTGTGAGTTCAATCCCCGGTACCAAAAAAAAAAAGGAAATCTCCTAGTTAGTAAGGGAAAAATAATAACTTCATGGAAGAGAAGCCAGCTCTGTATCACCTTAAGTGATCAAACTCCATCAACAGTATTGAGACAAACACATACGGTGTACCTTGGCATATGAAGCACTCAGTATGGAATCCCTGCCAAAAATGTACACTAGAATGCAACCATGAGAACACAATGGACAAGCACAAGTTGAGGGACAGCAGAAATTACTGCCCTGTACTCTTAAAACTGCCAAGGTCATAAAAGACAGATTGAAGAACCACTCACATTAAAAGAGACTGAAGAGAAATTGTTGTGACTTGGCATAACTGACGCCATCTTCAGCCTGTTTAACTAGTGCCCTGTATCTGACCCAGGAAAATGGAAAATCACTCCGAGTACAATCCCATGAGAAAAGCAGAATAAGCTGTACCCACAAGAGAAAAATTAACCTGCTCATACAGGTGTCAACCAAAAATTTATGTAAGATTCTAGCTAAATTGTTTCAATAGGATGTCTTTTTGTGAGGTTTTCTGTTTTAGAAACTCTGTAACTTTCCAGTTCAGGGCCACTCAGTGAGACTCTGAAACAGGGTCCACATGAGTGGTCGCTAAGTTTAGCTAATTAAATTCCAAATTTATCAATTTGGCTGTTTGGATTCCTATACTGTTTACAAACCCACTTTAAAATGACAACCAATCTTAATATTTGATCCTGAGTAAGATCCTAGTCTAGGAATAGTTTCCCTGTGTTACACAGATTATAACTGGGATAACTGGCAAAATCTGTCTGCAGACAGAATTTTATTTGTGTTCATTTAACAAATGCACAT
This sequence comes from Hydrochoerus hydrochaeris, assembly GCA_004027455.1. NCBI lineage: Eukaryota > Metazoa > Chordata > Mammalia > Rodentia > Hydrochaeridae > Hydrochoerus > Hydrochoerus hydrochaeris. The sequence continues at coordinate 27,061 of PVLA01012909.1, read as the reverse complement.
TAGCCGGTCATGGTGGCGCACTCCTGTAATCCCAGCACTCGGGAGGCTGAGGCAGGAGGATTATTGCGAGTTCAAGACCAGCGAGGGCTACAAAGTGAGCTCAAGGCCAACCTGAACTGCATAGCAAGACCCTGTCTCAAAAAGACAAAAAAAAAGCACATTAAATTATTCAGATGTTAAAGACATCATGTCTACAATTTATTCTCAACTTACTAAAAAGATTATGTACATTATATAGAGAAAAAAATAAAGCAAATGCAATAAACTAACATTGGGGAATGTAAGTAAGATATATAAGGATTCTCTGTTATTTTTACAATCTACCTCTAAGTCTAAAATTACTTCAGTAAATAAAAACAATAGCAATTAAGACAAACTTTTTATTTTCCTTAATAATACTAGGATCATCACCACAATCTTTCTCTGGAGATCATGAAATTTTAGCATTAGTATAAAAGTACATCATCTCTCCCTCAAATCTCTCAAATTTACAAGTGAAGACAGTGAAATCAAATGACGTGAGTATCACACCTCTTTTGAGTCACAGCCCAGAGGATTATCCAGGTCTAACTCCAGCCAACTTTATCCTTCAACTACTCCAAAATGTCTTTTGTTGTCTTTATACTGTTTTCTATTCTTAAAACATGTCATACCAAGATATCTACTCCTCATACATTCTAACATGCTATGATAAACACTTCTAAAATATCTGGATTTTATTTTTTAAAAAACCATTTGGGTATCATTGCTATTACTAGTCATCTTGTTGTTTTTTACTGTAATGGGACTGAACTTAGGGTGTTCACCCTAAGCAACATTCCCAACATTTTATATCCATCTATGTTATCCAGGTAGATAGAGAGATAGATAGATAGATAGATAGATAGATAGATAGATAGTGCCCAGGCAAGGCTCCATCTCACCATCTTCTTGCCTCAGACTCTCAGAGAACTGGGATTAAAGGTGTGCGCCACAATGCCCAGCTTTGATAATCGTTAATAACCAATATGAATAAATATCAGTGTTTTGAATACCAGTCAAATACTATACCAAACATTAAAACAAAATTAACGTAATGTACTATGAGGCCCACAATGATAGAGATCAAGTTTGCACTACTAATCACTACAGCCGCACCACTTAGGGCAGTGGCTGCCTGACACGCACTAAATACTGAAATTACTGTTCTACACTGCAAAATACAAGGCAGGAGTGACATGTATGTGGAATCTGTATCAGTGGGATCAATAAAGTACCACAAGATATGCAGTAAGGAAGCTGTGTTTTTCAGGTGAGAGCTAAAAAGACAAGATTTTGACAGACATGGAAGCAGTGGGACGGTGACAGGAAGGTAGTGGGATTCTGACAGACATGGAAGCAGTGGGACGGTGACAGGAAGGTAGCGGGATTCTGACAGACATGGAAGCAGTGGGACGGTGACAGGAAGGTAGCGGGATTCTGACAGACATGGAAGCAGTGGGACGGTGACAGGAAGATAGTGGGATTTTGACAAAACAGCCCAAAAGACAAAACATGGCATTTCCACGGAATTGTTAAACGTATGCTTACCTATGGTCGCTGCAAGTTCTGGATCAAAAGTATCATCTGTGAACCTCAAGAGCAGGCTAAAAGAGAGAAGAAGACCAGGGAGTTAACATTTATTTCTAATCCTATGATACATGTATCCATGACTGTAATTCTCTGTCATGAAGTATTAGAAGCAGATAAGAAAAGTTGGTGTAGACCTGCTTCCAGGAATGCTGCTTCAGTGTTTTTACACAGAGAAATTACATTATTAGAAACACAATTTAAAAGTCTCAAGGGCAAAACAGTTCACTATAAATTTCTATCTACCTCATAGTTTTCAGGTACAAAAAGGTAGGTTTTTAAACTTGTAAAAAAATCGGTAGCATACCCTTCTAAGAAAACATCATTGATAAATGCAACTACAAATAGCCTTCTTGAAAGGCAACACAGTCACTCTGAAAAAAACCTGCTGGACAATCCACTCTTTATTCACTCACGTAAAAAGAAAAAGGCATAAAAGTGTAACATTTTGTAACACGTAGTAGACTATTACCTAAGCGGGAAGAAAAGGTACAGTGAAAAGAGGGCAGAAAGATCTGCCACAGCCGGAACAGAGGTTCTCAGCAAGCGCTAGGCAGGTATGAAAAACAAGTGGGCAAGCGGAAGCCAATGACAGCTTTTACAGAGGGGAGTGACAAGAGCTGCTCTGTTTACAACAGTCAGTGCCAGAAAACACGGAGGAAAAATCCACAAAAATCACGATGATAGTGAGAGGGAAGGAAGGACTAAGTCTTGCAAATGTCTAACTGGAAACAAGGAATGAAAACAAAAGACACCAGATCAGGAGGACCCCCAAGACATTCCCTCTCCCCATCATTCTACTTTACAAAGCAAAGGTGTTTAGTCTCTTCAAAACATGAAACCTAAGCTTCTGATTAAGACCTATATTTACAAAATTAATCAGATTTCATATTGACTCTTAAAATTGTTCTACTGTCCTATTTACATTGATAAAATAAAGTAGTAATCAGAAACAGTTTCATTATTTCTACAGGTTGTGATTACTGCTACTAGAGATACTTTTGTCCACATGGTATATAGTAAAACATAATGGCCTCTGGGGATGGGGCTGTAACTCAGTGGCACAAGCACCTGTCTGGCAAGCACAGGATCCTGAGTTCAATTCCCAGTACTTGGGGTGGAGGGGAATAGCGACCTCATGACAGTTCCAAAACACAGTAACATTAAATAATTATATTTAAAGAATTAACTCTCCCTTTTTTGGTTCTATTTTCTTTTGTCTGCGCCTCAGACAGGCATCATAGAATCAAAGTAAAACAGAAGATTCAATTCTAGATTTTTCTGCTTAACATCATGACCATAACTTTTTGACTTACCAACATGCATTAGGTGATAACATCAATAAGACTGTTAATGACAACTAATAAAATTGTTCCTCTTCTTGTCCAATATAATTACCCATAATTTAAGATTAGAAAAGATACATATCTATACTTGGTCACTACAGCAAGTATTACGACAAAACCATAGGTGAACATAACTGTGTGCAGTAATATTAGTGATACCAATATCATAGTACAAGCAATAATGTTTATTATTACTTATTAAATATATAATAGTGTGCCTGATATTGAACCAGGAAATTTTCTTCAGTAAGTATTAACACCGGTCACTACTGGTATTTGTCAGAAAAAGGCATGGAATTGGTATGGTATGAAGCAACAAATTTTAATATACAAGCCAGAGTTTAGCCAAGGGAACAATGTTAGATCAAAATGTATTTGAAATTTTACATACACATTTTTCTAGTGTTTATTTCTCTATTAGACTCTGAAAGACATTCAGACCCCAAAAATGATTATAAACGCTATTCTTAATACTGCATAGTTAAGCTTAAGATTTCATATTTTCAAAGTCAAAGAAGCACAATATTCTTCCTACATGATTGAGAAGTAACTACCAGTACATATAACGCTCAGATAAAACCAAACTTATAACAAAGTGGGGTTATAACTAATCTGTATTTCTCAATTTAAAAACAAATTCAAGGGGCTGGGGATTTAGCTCAGCAGCCTAAGTGCCTGCCTCGCAAGTGCAAGGTCATGAGTTCGATCCCCGGTACAAAAAAAAAAAAAAAAAATTCACCTAAAAGGGGACTGAAAAGTGTACAATAGGGATTGCAATTTAAATAATAAAAAGTTTTTATATCCCCTTCCCAGTGTTACATTTTTGCGTCACCAGGCCTAGCCACCAAATCAGATTTTAAACCATACACTGAGTATTTGACACTGTTCAAGAAGTTTCTTTATTAAATCCCTCCTTCTTCCAACGGAAGCTAGAGCGTTCACACACAAGGTTACACAAGAGGCAGCACTAGTGTCATAATCCTGTTTTCCTAGGTACTATCACAATCTCTTTACACTCTGGCATTATGAGATAAACCTGAAGAAAATCTACCAGTTTGAATTAAGAGATCCTCTGCTGTGTAGTAATCTCTTCACAACCCACCTGCCATCTTACTTCCACTGCCTCTAGCTCTGGAAGGAAATAAAACACTGGTTGGAACAACCCAGTAAGATTGTAACTATGACAAATGTTTTTGTTCTAACTTGTCCTAAAAAGAGTAAACTTCCACTTTAGTGAAGTCATTTATTCTCATCTTATCCACAAAGAAATCTCCAAGGTTGTTTTCTGAAGCATATTACATAGGCTAATAATGTATGCCTAATCAGAAAAGAATTATCTTCCAAGATGCAATCCTTTCTTAAAAGGCAGTTAAAATTCTGCAGTGATCAGTTCACAACTGAGCACTGAGAAAAGTTTAATGCAGATCAGGCCCAAATAAAATTGCCAGGGCCAGACACAGTGGCATGCCAGGAGGCTGATACAGGACAGACATGAGCTTGTTCTGAACAGTGAGTTCAAGGCCAGCCTGAACTACCTACATAGCAAGACCCTTTCTCAAAAAACCAAAAACAAAAGACAATTATCTGGCAAATTAATGAGGGAGAATAACAAATCCACTTATCAAGCTGGAGTGCTGGGGCATGCCTGTGATCCCAGCACTCACAGATGCAGGACAGAGACCAGGCTGGACTACAAAGGAAGCCCAAGGCCAGCCTGAACTGCATAGTGAAAACTTGTCTCAAGAAGACAAAAAAAAAAAAAAGAAAGAAAGAAAAGAAAAGAAACCCACTTATCTAACCTTCCTCTAAAAGGGGGACTCCAATTATCTACTCCAGCTCACTGTAACTCCAGTTAATCTTCCAGAACAGTTTAGTCCACTTACTCATTATCCACTGAATCATCTGGTCTCAACCAACCATGTATTGGGATGAATCACGTGAAATGACAACCAATTATTCTTGATTTCAAAAACACCATTCTGATATCCCTTAAGTTAAATGAGGGCATCCATTCAAGGAAAGACGGAGAAAAAGAAAGCACCACTGTATGGAACTGCTAGTAAAACAATACTGAGGATGTTAATTAACGTATCAACCTTCAAATATGTACAAAAATGGCAAGTGATCAGAAAAACTGATTTTGTTCATTCCTTTAACACACACATACATACATGCATACAAGTCACACTGGTATGTTCACCATAGTGTTTCATCAGTCTTTTACCTAGTGTAGGCAAATCTTTCAGGCTAGTGTACAAACAGCACATCAAATGAGAAAAATAAAAGCCACTGACCAAATTTTTTTTGGGGGGGTACGGGGATTGAACTCACGACTTTGTGTTTGCCAAACAGGCACTTACACCCCTGGCCCTGACCAAATTTTTAAAAAATACATAACATTTCAGGATTCAGAATAAACTTCCAAATCTTTTAAGTATCTTAAAAAGTAAGACTTTGTGATTTAAAAAGTTATTTGAAAAATGTAAGTAAAAGAAAAGAGAAAAAGGCATGGGTATCAGGAGGCACAGTTAAACATGAGACTGCTTGTAGCACACCTGAACTTTAAATATTACATTAAAGATCAAGACAATCCAGAACCTAAACCACTCACAATCAGATGGCAGCCTGGCATTTTGCTAGTACACACCTGTCAACTCAGCACATGGGAGGCTGAGGCAAGAGAATCACTGCGAGTTCGAGGCCAGCCTGGGCTACAAAGTGAGTTCACGGCCAGCCTAAACTGCATAGTGAAAGAAACTCCTTCTCATAAAGACAAAAAAAAATATATCAGATGGCAAAGGTGATTCCACCTGGAGAACTTTGTTCGAAGACCTGGAAAAAATCACAAGCCTCTGGCAACACTCACCTAGCTCCATATCTTACCTAACATGCTCTCTCCCCATAAAAAGTATATTTAGAGTGGTCAACTCGTCCTGGTCCATCCTGACCCCACTCCACCCTGAGCCCAGCTCTAACTACTGTCAATCCCCGATGAAACGGTCGAAGCCTCCCAAGACAATGCCACTGTGTCTTTTTATCTCGCTACGAAGTGACCAAAAGTCAAGGCAAGACTTCACTTTATTTTCAAGGCGCTCGCACCGCGTGCTGGAGAGTGACTTTTGCAGGCGCTCTCCAGACGGACGAGTTTGCACAGCTGACTAATTAAAAACACAAAGACGCGACGACAGGCTGGGCCCCAACTGGCCGGGAATGGGATCCGAGGCGTCACGAAACCTGCCGAGCAGAACAGGGCCCGCGTCCCGAAGCAAGCCCCCCGGAAACCCCCGGAGGCAGAGTCTCGGCACCTGACCCCGGCGGGGCGCCCGGCCAGCCCGCCCCGGGCCCGCCGCCGCCGCCGCCACGCCCTGGCTCCGCGCAGCGACCGGCCGGCCCGGCGGACCCGGGGCTCTCTTCCGTGCGGCAGGAAGGACGGCTGTGCCAGAGCCTGGCCGGGTCGGGGCCGGGGCCGGGGCCGGGGCAGGGCCGCGGCGAGCGCGGATGGGGCCGAGGACCGCGAGAGCAGAGTCCGCCCGGCCCGGGCCCCAGCTCCGCCCGGCTCCGGAGACACCAGGAGCCCCGCCGCCCTCTCCCCTGCCCACACCCGCGCCTCACCTGGACTTGCCCACCCCACTCTCGCCGATAATAAGGATCTTCAGGGTGGTCAACACGTCCTCGTCCATCCTGAGCCCTCTCAGCCCCGAGCCCAGCAGGCCACCGTGTGCGCCTCGCAACCCTTCGCTCCCGGAGCAGCCCGCGCATGCGCACCGCCACCTTCCCAGTACACGGAGTGTTTAGATCGCGGACGCCGCGACGCCCCAGTTCCGCCTTCAGGCAGTTCTGCGCCTGCGCACACCCAGAGTCTCTGGAGTCTTTCCGGTAGCGAGGGCTTCTCCTGGCGCATGCTCTTTTAAGGGCCGCCGTGCGTGAGTTGGCTGATCTGATGGCAAGGGCTGAGGTTTATGCTGTGTAATCCTAAAATTACGGAGTTTGGGGAGTAGGAAGCTCTCTGGTTTCAGCAGCTATTCCTGCTATTCGCGGTGCATTGTTTTTGGAAACATTGTTTGAAATTCTGGTTCTACTCTACCGTAGAAAAGTTTTATCTTTCTGAGTTGAGTGACCAGCCATCTTGATCAGTATTAAAATACAATAGATTGAACAGGGAATTTGGACAAAGAATGAACTCTCTCGGGCAATATGAAATGCGGGCCACTGCCTGCTAAAGAGTGGTACAACCCTACCACTCCCTACCAAGATCCTGAGGTTTGAGGAATTTAAAATGTAAGATAACTGGTTTTTCCCCCTAAAATCCATTTCCCTTAAACCCTGTATGTTTAAGAACTGGGTTAGAAGCCTGAGTTCCGATTGGTCATTTCACATCCACAGAGCTACCTGGGATAGGTGGCACTAAACGATTTAGTAACTTCTGTGCTTCGCTGGCCAGCCGCAGATGGGAAGGCTAGGGACCCCCTACTGGAAACCCAGAGTTTCCAATAAAACTCCCCTAACCCCCTCCTTTGGTTTGGGGTTTCATTTCTAGATGTTGTCATGAACTCGTCACATTTGACATCTAACAGGTTGAGAGCTATTGTTTCTGCTGCAATACCATCTTGCTTTGTTCTGTACACTAGTTCCCCAGACTGTTTCCCCATCTCCTAGAATTGCTATATAGACTAAATTAACTTGGCCGGGCGTGGTGGCTCACGCCTGTAATTCCAGCACTTGGGAGGCTGAAGCAGGAGGATTGTTGCGAGTTCGAGACCAGCCTGGGCTACAAAGTGAGCTCAAGGCCAGTCTGAACTGCATAGCGAGACCTTGTCTCAAAAAGACAAAAAAAAAAAAAAGACTTAGCTAAAGTGCTCTACAAAACATATGAACAGGTGTTTAAGTGTTACCTTCTGTTAGGCTGAAAAGTATCCTTCCATGTTAATTCATCTTGAAAGAGAGATGTAGACTTAAGGTAAATCAGGTGCAACTTCAAACCAAGTATTCCTGCTCAAAAGAATTTGGACATCATGATTACAAGAATTGTACATGTGTACCTCGTCTGTTTCACTAAATTGTAAATAAATTTTAGTAAAGCTACCAAACTTCATATATAGTACCTAGCCAAGTCCCTGATATGTGGCAGGCACTAGAGAAACATTAGTTCTCATGTTTTATTTTCCTATGCTTAAAGCTAAAGTCATATGCAACAGACATTTGGATATATATATATATATATATTCATATATATATTATATATAATTTAGAATAAGTTGAGGAATAGCTCTTTATCAGATAACCAAATGGTTCCTTCAGGTCTTTACTCAGATATTGATTAGTGGGGATTGAATTTATGACCACACGCTTAACAAGGTAGGTGCTTATGCCACTGAGCTAAACCCCCAGCCCCAGATACTGATTTCTTAATGAAGTTACTTTCAAAGTGGGGCGTGGTGGCTCACGCCTGTAATCCCAGCACTCAGAGGCTGAGTCAGGAGGATTATTGTGAGTTCGAGACCAGCCTGGGCTACAAAGTGAGCTCAAGGTCAGCCTGAACTACATAGCAAGACCCTGTCTCAAAAAGACCAAAAAAAAAAAAAATGAAGTTACTTTCCTGTCTAATCTACTAAAATGTCCAAATCCCTGTGGAATTCCCTGTATCTCTTGGCACCATTTTTCTGCATAACACTACCACCTTTTGAACTATACTTTTTATTATTTAATTTGTTCATTATCTCATCTTCCTCAAAGAGAAGTCCCTTCAGAGCAAGAATTTTTTTTTTTTACTTATTTTGTTTACTAGTGTATCTGCCTCAGCACTAGTGTATCCTTACCACATAATATGTGCTTTACCTGGTAAATTAATTAATTGACTAAATGTTCTAGAGTCTGTTCCTAACCTTGGAGAATGATGTTGTGAGCCAACTTCAACCTCAGAAAACAGCCCTTGAAATCTCGATCAAGTCTAGACAGATTACTTTCAGCTGTAGCATCAAGATTTTAGTTGGGGTTTGAAGCACTGTGAAGGTTGCCTGGTCTGGGGCAATAATTCTAAAAGTATAGTCCACAGATTCCTAGAGGGTCCTGGGGAGAGGGTGTCCTCAAATCAAACTATTTGTGTAATTATTTAAAAGGTTACTTTTAAACAGCTTACTAGCTCATAATAATACAATGAAGTTTTCTAGAGGCTGCATAACATGTGATATCAAAACAGACTAAAGAACCAATATGGGAATTCAGCTGTTTTCTGTTAAGCTACATATCATATTTGATAAAATGCACAGCAGTGTCACTCTTCTTATTAATTTTTGTTTTAAAGTGTTATTTTTAAGAGCTACTTTCATAAACATTTCTATTACAACAGTAATAGATCTATTATTTTGTGAGTCAATACAAATGTTTAAAATTTTCTGTTTAATTTCTAGTAGAGTGAATCTTCACATATAACCACCCAATTAAAAAACCCTTTGGATCCTCCAAGGATATTGTACTAATCACAACTAGATAAATACAAAAGTAAAAACAGAAAATGTCCTAGTCAAATCCAAGCCTGCTTCTTGCAACATGTAACACCGTTGCTCACCTGTGGTTACATTATTTTCTCTTCCATTTCCTTTTGCCTATCTTATGGCATGAAAGACCTTACTTGAAGGATCGCGATATTACAGGCTCAATTTTTTGTGCGACCCTCTTGATCATCACTTAAGCATTTTGATTCTTTGAGTTTTAGCCTGATTTTAGCTTCTTAGTCTATGCAAACTGCTCCCTGGTCTTACTCAACTCATCTTCTCATTTAACTCAGTGAGTCCTAAAGTTACAAATCTAAGGCAGAAATCTTTCTTCTCGAGTTCCGGTCAACATACACAACCAATCCCCAAGACATCGCTGCCTGGTGTTCCCCGGTGGAGTATGCCAAGCTAAACACGAGTGACACTGATCACAGTAGCTCCCAGTCTCTTACAGTTTAAGTATGAGGTGTTCCTCCAAAAACTCGTGCTTTGCAGCTCGGCTCCCCAGTGAAGCACTGTTCAGGGAGGAGGCTTTGTGTAGTGAGTGGATTGTGAGGGTTTTAAGTTTATCAGTAGCTTCATCCATTAATGAGATCATGCTTTGATGACATCGTCCTGAGCGATGTGGTAACAGAAAGTAGGTCAGAGAGACGTGACCTTGGGTACCGTATCTGGTCCCTGGCTCCTTCCTCTCTGACTCAGCCTCCCTAATACCACAAAGCCCTGTCCCACTTCGAGCCCACAACAATGGAATCAGCTGACTATGGGTCTCAAACTTCTGAAACTGTGAACCAAAATAAATCTGTCCTCTTTGCAAGTTGCTTATGTCAAGTACTTTTTCACTGGACCCACAGTTAACTAGTACATCTTCTAGATTAGCTTCTCTCTCATTTGATTTTCGTTTTCTCATGCCCTAGGTACTCTTAGTCCTCACCTTTCTCCTTCAGCAGGTCTAAAATATATCTGCTTTTTCATCTCTGCTACCACTGCTGTGGTACTGTGCCACTATCACCATCATCTGTTGGCTGGATTCGCGTATCAGCTATAAAACTGCCCTTCAAGCCTCTTCCTCACACTATAACACTATTGCTGAAGTGATATCTCTAAAGATGCTAATTTGAGCCATCTATATTCTCCTCATTGCCTTTATAGATGCTCGCTCGTTTACTGTAACCCCTGATTATTCTTCTAACCTTAACTCTTGTTATGCCATGCCTTACTGCCTGTGTTCAGCCACTTTAAACTATTTTCATTCTTTAGCAAATCACATTTTGCTTCTCTCCAGGTTCCTTCTGCCTGAAGTGCTGTTCCCATCCCCTGCCCCTTACACAGATTCACACACATTTGCTTGGGCAACTCCTATTCACACACACACACTCCTCCGTTCCAGCTCTTGATGCTCTTACTCTGCACAACTTCCCCGGTTTCCCTGGGCAGTGTTACCTGCTCCTCTTACCTTCTGCTAGTGTCCTATGCATGTATTGTGATCCATACCCCGCAGTATCTTCAATGACTTCTAGGGCACAACCATTATCAGATTCCGCTGGACAAAAAGAAAACATTCATTCATGCCTAGATAAGACAAGGTAGTGTTTTACATGCCAAATGAGGTATATAGGTAATAAATCCTCCAGAAATTCAGTCAAGAATATACTAATCCTTCAGTGTCCATGAGAGATTATTTTCAGGACCATCTGTAGATACTAAAATCCTAGGATGTTCAAGTTTCTTCTATAAAATGGCATAGTGTTTGTATATAACTGCATACTACCATTCACTTTAAATATCTCTAGATTACTTATAATACCTAATACAATGTAAATACTATGTAAATGATTGTTATACTGTGTTTTTAGGGAGTGGTACAAGAAAAATCTGAACACATTCAGTATAGATGGAAATTTTTCAAAAACTTTCAATACCCAATCTGCTGATGTGAAGCACAAAGATACAGGGGGCCGACAGAAATTGCTAACTTAAGCTTAGGGCAACCAAAAGAGTCTTCCTGAAGGAAGCAACACTTGAGGGAAAGGTATGCTGTAGACAAGCCCAAGGGGGAGGCGCTTGTATTGTTAGGAATGAGCACAGGCATGGGCTGAAAGAACCCACCTACCAGCCGTGGACTATTGGTACAGGCATCAAAGGACGGTCAGTAAGTGAGCAGTGGACTGGGCACAACTTCCACCGCACATCTGTGGACTTTGTTCTTTACTTTAGGGATAATGGAATAGGTTCTTAGGCATCCGAGTGCATGTAAAATATAATATTTTAATGAATAAATGTCTACATATTGGAAATATAAGGAAATATATTGGAAATATAAGGGAAGGGGTAGAAATAGAAGCATGGGGCCTCATAGGAAATTACCAAAAACGTGGGAGGATGAGACAGGAGCAGCCTATGAGTTCAAGGTCAGTCTGTTTTACATAGCAGTTCCAGGCTACCGGGACTACGCAATGGCAAAGAAATACAGAGTAGTATTGATACTGTCCACATTACAGCATGAAGGTAAAATGGATAGTGAAACAGCATGGTGAGGTGGCCTGTAGTCCCAGCAGCTGAGAAGCTGAGATGTCCTGTGAGTTCAAGGCCAGCCTGGACTGCATAATGACACCCTGTCTCAAAAGAAAAAAGAAAAGGAAGGAAGGAAGGAAGGAAGGAAGGAAGGAAGGAAGGAAGGAAGGAAGGAAGGAAGGAAGGAAGGAGGAAAAAAGGAAGAAAGAAAGAAAGAAAGAAAGAAAGAAAGAAAGAAAGAAAGAAAGAAAGAGAAAATCCTTGACACAAATGAAGCAAGAAATAGTTATATTTTAGGATGAAACTGAAGTGGGTTTGTGAACAACAAGGTAGGAATCCAAGCAGCCAAACTGATAAATTTGAAATTTAATTAGCTGAGCTCAGCTGCCACAACTATACAGCACCCCACACTACCATCACCCTTCTCAGAGTCTCACTGAGTGGCCCCAACTGGAAAGTTACAGAGCTTTTAAAACCAAGAACCACAAAAAGACATCCTGTTGGGAACAATGTAGCTAGAATCTTCCATTAACTTTTGCTTGACACCTGTATCCTGCTTCTTTGTTGAGCAGGTTAATTTTTCTCTTGTGGTTGCAGCTCATTCTGCTTTTCACATGGGATTGTACTCTGAGTAATTTCCCATTCTCCTGAATCAAATACACGACACTAGTTAAATGCAGGGCTCGAGATGGCATTGGTTATGCTAAACTGCAACCACAAACAAAGGCAGAGTAGATGTTGAGTTATGCAGCATCTATGCCGTCACTCGAAACACAGTGTTGCCATGGTTGTGTTTTTACTGGATCCTAAACATGTCAGGCATTAATAGTTTTACAGTTTACAAAGAAAATAACAAGCATAAAACATCACGGAGAGCTGGGGATTTAGCTCAGCGGCATAAGCGCCTGCCTTGCAAGCACATGGTCGTGAGTTCGATCCCCGGTACCGGTTAAAAAAAAAAAAAAAACACATCGCGGAGAAATTTTCCTAGAGGATTGGAACTGGGATTGATAAATGATCAGTTATAACAGGGGAAGAACAGTATGCACCTGCTCAAATAACTCTGCATCTCTTCACCTGGTGGACAGGTGAGACACCACAAGGAAGCAGAGTCCAGCAAGATGTCATGTATGTTAAACTAAAAACATAGGAACAGAAAACACGTGCTGTCACTGTGAAGGTACTTACGCATGGAACATGCTGTCCTCATGCGTGAAGACTGCCTTAGGTGTGATAAGTCAAGTAAAGTCTATTTCTATGGTAAAAGTTTATTTATATTTTCATTGTAGTTCACAATTGGAATTTATTTCTGTTGTTATTTTTTAGATTTTGTAGTCGGTAAACATTTAATGTTGAAAATACTGATGCTCATTCCAAACACTCAAAATGCATTGAAAATTTAATATTTTATTTTCTCATTAAGTACATACTGTTTAATACAATAAAATTCATAAATTAAAGATAAATAACTCATCAATAGAAATAGTCCTAAAAAATGAATGTGGAAACTATATGCCCATTGTAATACTTTTTTTTTCTTTGTCTTTTTGAGACAGGGTCTCCCTATGCAGTTCAGGCTGGCCTTGAGCTCACTTGGTAGCCCAGGTTGAGTTCAAATTCTCCCAAGTTCCGGGATTACAAGCATGTGCCGCCACATTGGGCTGTAATATTGTTACAGGCCACTGAGCCAGTTAGAAATATCATAGGCAGTCAAACAGGGCTGGGACCTTGAAGAAGCCAGCACAGATGACCTGATGTCTGGTGACCTTGGAGGAAATGCACACCTCTTGCTGTGGGCCAGATCTTAAGGCAGAAAGCAAAACAAATGCAACCACACCCTTAAGTATAATCCACAGGGATTAGGTATGGGTCACCTTGAGAAGCCAGAAGTCACCATCCCAACCCCTAAGGGGTCACTGATCCATAAAGAATGCTCACTTGCTACATGACTGGCTTCCCCATTTGTCCTTGATTTAGTCACTTTTACCTGAACAATTAAACTTATTGGTTGACCATAGCTCTATCTTACCTCATGCCCGTCTATGTTGCAAGTTCCCATTTTTCCCCACCTTAAACCCACCTCACCTCATGATTTTATTCCATAAAAATCCCTAGAAAAGACAGAGTCCTTGGCAACCCACTTGGGACCCCTTCTGTCTCTCTCAGACAGAAGCTGTCTTTCTCTCAATAAATATATTCTGCTCTCTTATTCCCATTGTTCCTAAAATTCATTCTTTGATTTTAGAGAACACGAACTCACACCAGACACAGTAGGTCAGGAGTTTCATTCCCCAATATAAATATTGCTTTTAAAAACTTTTAGTGTAACACATCAAGTTTACATGTTTATTATATGTAATTACATATATATTGTATGTAAATTATATATAACACGTATGTATGTGGGAATGGATTTTATAGTGTAGGAATGGATCTTATAGTCTGGGAATGGTTTTCCTTGAGTTTATTCTGTTCAAGGCTAGCTGACCTTTTATAAAAATCTTTATGTTTATGTCTGCCAAATTTCAGAATATTTAGCCATATTTTACACAGTTTGGCAACTGTTTTTTCTTCTCTCCTTCTCAGACTCTGATGACATAAATGTTAGAGCATCTTTCATTGTGCTGCACATCCCTAAATCTGTCTTCACACTTTCTTCTTTCTCTCCCTCCCTTCCTCTCTCTCTCTGTCTCTATGTCTCTATCTCTCTCTGTCTCTGTCTCTCTCTGTCTCTCTTTCTCTCTCTCTCTTGTTTAGATTAAATAATTTCTGTAGTACTGGGTTCTGACGCTGGGTTTTTTCCTCTACCGTCTCTAAAACTATTACATTTATCCAGTGTGGGTTCTTTTAAATTTCATTTTTCAATTCTAAAATTTTCATCCAGTTCTTGTTTTGCATCTTTATTTCTGAGGCTACTTTCCATTAGTTCTAATCGTGTTTGTAACTGCTCACTAAAACACTTTTAACTACCTACGCTAAAGTCTTTGTCAAATATTTCCAAATCTGTCATCTTGGGATTGCAATGTACTCACTGTCATTTTGAGTTGAAATTTTCCTAACTTTTTTTTATAGATAGTGCCAGAGTCCAGCTGCGGCAGGGCTAGGGTTTCCCAAAGGTGGACAGGGAGTCGGCGAGTGAGAGACAGAAGACACTGCACACCAGTCTGTGAGTGAATCTGAATCCGCTTTATTTTTTAGAAGCTGGAATATATATTTGCTAACCTTGGCAGCAACCCCCAGCCCCAAGTAGGAAGCGCCCCAGGCCCAGAGCCAGGCAGAGACAATCCCAAGCAATAGGTATCAATTAACATCTCAATATTGTTACTTACTTATCTTGAGAAATGTAAGCCGATGCACCTGGATGCCTGCAGGAGGAAGAGATGTGTGAGGCTATTGTGCCACTCCCTACATTGTTTCCCTTATCACTTACGGGAGTATGGCAGTCCCTGTGAGGACAGCGCCTGTCTTAGGTCAAGGACTCTTCACCCAACCAGGCCTTACCCGTCATGGGCCTGCAGGACAGCAATTGGTACTGTGCCTGTCTTAGGCGGCTGGTGGCATAACATATGTGTCCTAGTTGCCTGTCTCTGGCTGCCTGTCCAGTTTCTCAGGGCAGTTGTCTCACAGGAATTTTGTAAATCCTCCTCCATGAGCTCTTTCATTTCTCTCACATTATTCACAGAAGGCAAAACCCCACAACCAGTCCTCACAAAGGGGTTATCTAGAGGGCCTCCAGCAACCCCCCTGGAGTCTCCACCCTCAACTCCATATTGAGCATTACATAAAACCATACACATGTGAACTACACAAATTACAATCATCAGTACAAAACATTCCAAGATCCCTGCGCCCAATTCCCACATGCGGTGTCCTTTTCCTGGAGAAGCGATTGTCACAAGGCGTGGATGGACTAGGACACGGCATGGACAGAAAAGGGCGCAGCAAGATAGAGTAACTTTGTGTTATATTATTGATAGCCTAAGTGTTATTATGAATGCTGAGATTTGTTATATCAAGCAACCTGCCTGCCACATTGTGTTGAGAAGCAAGTTGCACCTTCCATTGGCCATGATTCCAAGGTCACTTCTGTTTCAGAGCCTCCTTCTGCAAGGCTGTTGAATCTGCCCAGTGTGTGCATGCACCATCCAGGGGCCAATCTGATACATGGGCAGTGTCTTGTCAGTTCTCAAATCCTTGTTGTTCTCTGTTGGAGCAGGCTCCATCATGTGCACTTGGGGGCCACCCCAGGCAATCATGTACACCTGGACAAAGCTGCTTTCCCAAGCTCCTCACACTGCTAAGGTGTTGAGCTTTTTCGAATTCCCTGTAGATCCTCAGTCAGTCTTCCAGAAAGCAAGGACTTCAGTTACCCTGCTGTGCCATGAACTTGCATAGCTGAGTCCATGATAATGCACAGAAGGTGCGAGGACTATAAGAGAAAAAAAAAACAAATAAAACACACAACAAAAACACACAACATCTTCCAACCATAGCTCTGTTACAGGCTGCTGAGATAATTAAAAATATTATAGGCAGTCAAACAGGGCTAGGCCCTTGAAGAAGCTGGCACAAAGGACCCTATGTCTGGTGACCTTGGAGGAGACACACACCTCTTGCTGTGGGCCAGATCTCAAAACAGAAGGTAAACCGGGTGTAGTGGCTCACGCATATAATCCCAGCACTCAGGAGGCTGGGGAAGGAGGATGTTTGTGAGTTCGAGACCAGTCTGGGCTACAAAGTGAGCTCAAGGCCAGACTGAACTGCATAGTGAGACCCTGTCTCAAAAAGACAGGAAAAAATATCAGAAGGCAAAACAAATGCAATCACACTCTTAAGTGTAAATTTTAGAGATTAGGTATGGATCACCTTGAAAAGACAGAAGTCACCATCCCAACCCCCTATAGGAAGGGTCACTGATTGATAAAGAATGCTCCCTTGCTACATGACTGGCTTCCCAATTTGTCCCAATTTGTCAATTTTACTTGAACAATTAAATTTATAGGTTGATCATAGCTCTATCCCATCTCATGGCCATCTGTCTTGGGAATTCCCAGTTTTCCCCCACTTTAGACCCATCTAACCTCATGATTTTACTCTATAAAAATCCCAAGAAAAGACAGAATCTTTGGCAACCCACTCGGGACCCCTTCTGTCTCTCTCCCAGACAGAAGCTTTCTTTCTTTTGATATATATTTCTGCCCTTAACCTCTGTTGTTCCTAAAATTCATTTTTCGATTTTAAAGAACATTATACTTGGCATACAGTAGGTCGAGAGTTTCGTTCCCCTATATCAGTTCCACTATAGAAACTTTCCTTTCCCTAGCAGTTCTGCCTACTGCAGGCTCCTGTTGGACCTGGCTACCTTTGCTGCCATAGCCTTACTCACTAGCAAGGACATAAGAGAACAACAGAAAAAACAAGTTAGATTTCCGCAGTCTGAGTTCAGACGCTACCTTTACCACAGTTTTAAAGTTGTGACCAAAGGACACATTTGCTGGTGTCCTCTCCGTCTGTGCGCCACTGCCCACTTGCAAAGCATTGAGCTCAGGAGATAGTGGAAGACAGAAAAAGGGTTCCCTCACCGGCTCAAGTGCATTTCAAATCCTGACCTTCTTTGCCAAACCATATCCTACCATTTACTCTTCTGAGTTCTTAGATAGGCCTTTCCGGGTTTTCTTCCCCTAAGTTTTCAGAACAGAATCTCAGCATGTAGCCCAGCAGGATCCTCTGCTCTCTATCATCAGGTATCATTCACCCCACCCAGCTTTCTTTCTACATTTTATAGCTTCAGTTAGTGGAGGAGACAGAGTGGGGAGTATTTATTTCTTCTTACCCAATTCTAGTCCATTCACAGGGCTACATTTATTGAGTTATAAATAATCACCCACCATATCAAAATTTCAAACTTGAACAGGATGCCTTTCCTTAATGCATCTAAAACATGATGACTCGTGGACTGTTTGCAATCTTGGATGCACATGGAAGACTTCATCAAAGGTTTGCACCATCCAATCCTCAGTACAGTTATGTGGTCCAAGGAGAATCCATTGAGGAATAACCTGGCTCCCCTGAATCAGGAGTGGGTTAGTCTGGCACCCCTTAAAATCTCTTGCCTTTCTGTTCTCACCCTGCTTGTGTTGAACTGTCTGTAGCTCTGGGCACCAGAAGGTGTTGGCAAATATACAACATGTTTTGGCCCTCCTGACCTCTTTCCTACCTGGAGACTTAGGGCTCCCCGGCTCCTACTGCTAGGAGGTCAGTCCCAGCAGATCCATCCAGCTGGCTGGCTCTTACTTCCGGCTCATTCCTGCCAGCCCCCCAGCCTGGAGGCCGTGTTCTGTTCTTCTCCAGTTCTGAGATAATTCTTAGAACAAGCTGGCTCTGTACCTAACCCTCCTACTTCCTTCTTCTGAAGAAAATCTGTGTGCTTGTCTTCTAGGTCAAGTTCTCTTCACTGATAAACTGGACTGAATTGTCCACCCCTGTTACTTTGGGTATTTGATTCCTGGGGTAACTCTCCTACTTTCTATTTATGACACTTTAAAAACTGACTTTCTCCTTTAATGTACTGAACGGCGTTTTAGGAGAAAATGTTAAATAATGGTAACAATGTGAGCCTCACTTTTTTCTTGTTTCTTTCTTTCTTTTCTCTTTTTTTGGAAATAAACCTCAGGCTTATCACTGTGTTGCCCAGGCTAGCTTCAAACTCTTGGGTTCAAGAGAGTCTCCTGCCTCAGCTATCCCAGCAGCTGAGATTATAGGTGCCTGCCACCAAAGCTCAGTACTTAAATCTAAATTTTAATGGCAAGAGCAATAGAGCTTCACCTATGGTTTGTTATTTCTTATAATCTATTAAAACAATATATTATGTTAGTAGATTTCATTGTATTATCCTATCTTTAGATACATTTTTAAATTGATCTTGGTAAATTAACTCCTTATATAGAAAATGTAAAATTATATTTTCTTTTTTTTAACTTATGAATTTGTATTTACAGATGCATTCTGAAAACAGTCTAAACTATATTTTCCTATAAATCTCTGTCTCTTTGAGATGGCAGAACACAGCAGGCATTGTTCTATTGAACCATAGGTAGAGTACACAGGCGGTCTTTGTAGGGGAACTCATTGTGGTATATGTTGGTTGTTTCTTATTACCCTAAATCTATTTCCCTTTGAAGTTAGTGCTGTCTTATTTTTCTTGGAAAATTTCCCCGTTAGTGTCACTTGAGGGAAACATACCCTGGATCACCAACTTCCGGGGGCACCACATAACCACAGGCCACCTACCCAGCTCACTCTCACATTAAAGCTGATTTTAATCCAACAGTGGGAACGTGAGCCAATGGACAGAAATTCTAGAACTCTTACGAACACTGTTAGAAGAGAGTCCTTGACCCAGCTATCCTCGATCTACATGTCTTTCCAAAAGAGTTAAAGATCATCATATTAAAGGGATATATGTACTGTGTACCTATGTTTAAGTATCACAGTTTATAATAGCTAGATCTTTGAAAGAGCATATATGTCCATCAACAGATGAAAAAGTAAGGAAAATGTGTTTGTATGCAATGGAGTATTACATTGCCATGAAGAAAGATAAACTTGAGGCATCTGTAGGTAAATGGACACAATTTGAGAATGTAATGTTAAGCAAAATAATGGAGACACTCAAGCTTAAAAATAGCACAGTTTTTCTTTTTTTTTGGTACTGGGGATCGAACTCACGACCTTGCGCTTGCCAAGCAGGCACTTAAGCCACTGAGCTAAATCCCCAGCCCCAGGCATAGTTTTTCTTAAGTGAGATTATGCAGACACAAAAACACACACAAATAAATAGCAAAATAGAAGAGCAATAAACAGGAAGTAGAGAGAAGCTCAAATGCTGCTCCACATTACCTATTTTGTTATTTCAAAAATATTTTCATATATATTATTTCATTTATGCTATTAGTTATCTTAGTTCATTGAAAAGAAAGTTTTGTGTTATTATTTTTTTTCTTTGTAAGAATCTTTCTGGTTTATTCCTTGTACTCTATTTTTGAAGACAATGGTATACAGTATGTTAACAATTATCATTCTCTCATTGTTTTGTAATGAAATTTTGTTTTGTTTTTTTCATAAGTTCATTTTACAAGAGAGACTGAAACATTAAGACACAGGCCTACAGGCACTAGAAGCCCTGATGCTACCAGAAATAAAAGACCTAAACAAAGCACAGCACCTGTATCCTATAGAGAAGGACCGAGACGCGAAGACAGTCCTCTGCACTGACTCAGACAGCTATTCCCAGATCTTTCTGTGACATGACCAGTTTTTTATCAAATGTATTAAGTATCATGCGTTATTTTTAATATGAAGCATTAAGCACCAACCATGAGTGTGAGAAGCCCTGTAAGCTCCACCCAGATTCTCCCCTCACCCAGGCAAAATTACAACCATAAATTCAGTATTTATCCTGCCTACATGTGATGTTATATTTCACTCCCTGCTTGTATATCCATGCATCTATTCTACAAGGTCTTTTAAACTTTATACTTTTGTCAAATTAGACAGATTCTCCCGTAACCTGGTTTTTCATCTAGTGTTAGGTTTTGGGAATTTAGCTGTGTTGAGTTATGTAACTGTTAATTCATTTAAAGTGCTGTGTTCTGCATGCACAAAGTTTTATATTCATCACTTCTCTCTCTCCTTGATGTTTCCATCGGGAAATAAAAATACATCACCCTAGAACACAACCCTTTGGCATAAGGATTATTTTGAGCAGAAGGCATCTGGGGATTCAACAGATCCAGAAAGAATCCTGGTCAGTGGTTGTCTCTTCTGATTAAACGCAGAAACTGCTCAGAAATGAGGAGGGGCATAACCGCCATCTTCCAGGAAGATGGAAAGCTGATGCAGTGATGAACTTGCACAAACAGAGAAGAAGCAAAAATAAACTTTTCCTTCTAAGTTGATTAGCTCAGATATTTTGTCATAGTGATGGAAAATAGTCTAACCCCTAAGGAAGACCGGGGGTTCTTAGGTGGGAGAGAACTCCACCTAGCAAGGACAGGTGGGCTCTGAGAAATCTCAAGATAAAGATTGATGAGGTTTGTTTCTTTCCATCTTGAAGGGTTGGGGATTTAGCTCAGTGGCATAAGTGCCTGCCTGGTAAGTGTGAAGTCATAAGTTTGATCCCTGGTACAGGAAAAAAAAAAATCTTTCCATCTTGAGCCCCAGAAGCACAGTAGTAATATAGTTACTACTTTTTTTTTAAGTTCATATTTTTTTAATTTTTAAAAAATTGTATTTAAAGAGGAAAAAAGCAAAACAGAAAAAGAGGTAGAAACAATACAGAATTTCAGGAAAAAAATAAACAGT
Source organism: Hydrochoerus hydrochaeris (assembly GCA_004027455.1). NCBI lineage: Eukaryota > Metazoa > Chordata > Mammalia > Rodentia > Hydrochaeridae > Hydrochoerus > Hydrochoerus hydrochaeris. The sequence goes on along the minus strand of PVLA01012909.1, from coordinate 5,739 downwards.
AAGAAATTACTAGTTGATAAATTACATATTGTCCTCTTAGACATAGTTTTTCAAGTTACAAAATTAAAGCATACAAAGTGGACATTCAAACAGTGAGGCTGCAAAGAAGTTCAATGATCCAATAACAACTTAGCAACATGGTTATCAATCCTACACACTTAACCAGAAGTGCAGTTATATCCTTTAGAGCACTTTCTGTTCCTCCTTTTACTTTTAAAAAATTTTTTTTATTTAAATAGAAAAAAAAGCATGTAAAGGGTAGAGATAACACAGAATTTCAAAAAAAAAAGATAAACAATAAGAAATCACTAGTTGATAAATTACACATTGTCCTCTTAGAAATAGTTGTTCAAGTTACAAAATTAAAGCATGCAAAGTAGATATTCAAACAGTGAGAGTGTAAACAGCTATGCATGCATGAATCTCTACATGTATTTCTATCCTTTCTGTATTAGAGGGAAAAACAAATCTTAGCAAGACAAAACAAAACAAATTCTTATAAAAACATGAAACCAAAAAGTCGTATAAAACCACAGTACAAGGTGATCTACAATGGTTACTGTGTTGCCTCTTATTATTTTCAGTAGAATTGTCTATATCATCAGGCATAAATGAATATAGCAGTATAATTGAATATAGCAGTACATAACCATATTAGTAAAAATAAAACATTGTAGACAGTATAAAACTTCAAAGGCAGGTAATAATCAAACCAGAGTGGATATTCTAGTGAATCTTGTCATCTTCAGTACAGTTGCCTATACTCTCAGACTTGATACTATCAATCATAACAGCTTTGAATAAAATCTATCAATACAAAACAGCAATCCAACAAACCAGATTCGATTACAATCAGTCATGGTAAAACAGTGTAGGTTTGGACAGAACTTTAGATTAACTTAATAGGAAATTAAGGATGATTACCGTACTATATCCTGTTATTTTTGGGCTTAATGTCTGTGCCCTCAAATCTAGTACAGGTAGAATGACTGCAACAAAATATAATACATCCAAGCAGTGTAGTGTGAGTAATGTGGGTTTTAAATCCTGGTTCACTATTAACAATACAGTGTATCAAGGCCATCTATGTTAGAGATTCTAGCCATCCTTCTCTGCCTCATTTCTGTTATGCTATTTTTCTGCCTGTTTGTCTAGTTTTCTCCTTTATTCTACTGCCTACCCCACTCATTAGGGCCTTTCTGCCACTGTTCCTAATATCCTGGTATTTTTTTTCTCTCTCTAGAATGTCCTTCAGTATTCTCTGTAGTGTTGTATTGATGGTCACAAACTCCCCCAGTTCCTCTTTGTCATGGAAGCATCTTGTTTCTCCATTAATTTCTAGTGACAGCTTTGCAGGGTAAATCAATCTGGGCTGGAGGTTGCTTTCTTTTAGGGCTTGGAATATTTTACTCCAAGCTTTTCTTGATCTGATGGTCTGTGTCGAGGAGTCAGCCATGATTCTGATGGGCTTACCTTTATAGGTAATCTGTTTCTTTTCTCTGATGGCTTTTAATATTCTGTTTTTATATTGAATTTCTGGCATCTTGATTATTATATGTCTGGGTGTAGCTCTGTTTTGGTTGTAGGTGGCTGGGGTTCTGTATGCCTCACACAACCGAATGTCATTTTCTTTTCCCATGCTTGGGAAGTTTTCCTTAATTATTTCTGTGAATAGCCTTTATAATTTGCCTGTATGTATTCCTGCTTCTTTGTTCACATTTCTTATTCTTAAATTGTAGATTCTCTTGTCGTCTTCTAGCCTTTGTATTGTTGCTGCCTGTTTCCTTGTTGTTTTTAACAGATCTTTGCTTTCATGATCACACATTGCAAACTTGTCTTCAAATTTTGATAGTCTATCCTTAGTTTCTTTTAAGGAGTTTTGCCAGCTTTCAATTGAGTTTTTAATTTCCTGGTAGTCTCTTTGAATCTGCTTCATGTATTCTATATTTTCTTTATATTCTTTATCAAATGTTTCTCTCCTTTTTTTGTGTTCCTCCCTTCTTCTGTCTGTATCTTCCTAAAAGATGCTTCCTGAGAGCATTTCTTTTATTACTCTACTCATATCTTGCTTTACCTGATTTAATAGTTCAGTTTTGAGCTGGTCTACAAGGTTCCAAAGATATTTCTTAATGTCTATTGAAGCCATGTCTGATGTTGCGTGTTTGCTGCCCTCAGTCTCCCTTGTTTTTCCCTCTCCTGGATCAGTGCTCTCAGGGTTCTGGGCTGGGGGCCTCCTCCTGCCTCTTTCTCCTGTCATGGCCCTGGCTTCCTCCAGATAGGTTACAGTGCAGGTCCCAGCCCCCTTCCCTGTTGGTCACGTTTCCTCTGAAGCACACTGGCGAGGGACCTCCACCCTCTCCTGCCTGCTCTTGTCACTGAGGTGTAATCAGGGGCTGCATATGCCTGCCCCTCTCCACCCGGCCAACCAAACTTCAGGGGCCTTTACTGGGGTAGTGCTTGCTAGGCACAGGGAATCGATTTAGGACAGCTCATTGGGTCCCAGCCAGAGCGCAGCCCAGTCTGAGCAAATCCCACAAATCTGCTCTTGGGAGGGAGGAACCAACTGAAGTCACTGTCGCTCCCAGTTCAGGCTCCTCCTGCCTGATTCCAACATGTCACCCATTTGGTTGCGCCCCTCCCATGCTCCCATGTGTGGGGGGGTCTCATTCCCAGCACTAACCATGGATTATTGAAGGTCCCTTTGCTGGCTCTGCTCTCCATTGGACTCACCAACTCCTGACTTCAACGCTGCTATGCTTCCTGTGAGTGGTGGCAGGAACGAGTTTGGGCAGCTTTGCCAGCCGGCGTGGATTCAGAGTTTACAAACTTGGCAGGTCACTGTGAACAAAAACACTGTGTCCTGCAATTTTTAGCTGTTTCAGTTGTAGTCCCAAAGTATTTGACAAGCTTTTTTATGTTTTAATTTCTTCCTATGTCGAGAGGATCCATCTCCCTCTGTCTGGGTCTCTCCAGGGTGTTTCATTCTGGCAAATGAGTTGTTTCTCCCAGGAGGCTTTGTATTTTGTTGCTCACTGATGGGCCATCTATAGTCACTACTTTGTAAATGAGTTGTATGCACACTAATATAAGTAATTGTGGCTACTGTATGAACTTCTGATTGGATGAAACAGTAATAAAATCATGTTACTCATTGTAAAGCTCTGGCTAGAGAACATACACTGGTATGTATGAATTCTTTGTCCTTAAAAAATTACACTGACAGGTAAAGGGAACAAAGAAGCTTCTGGAATGCTTGTAATGGTCTATTTCTCATGGTTGCATGAGCATGTTCAGTTCATAAAAATTAAAAGAGATACACACTTATGCACTTTGCACTTTTCATCATGTATTTTATACTTCAATATAAAGTATTTAAAAAGTTAAAAACTGACTAACCATTGCTTCATTTCAGGCATATGTGTGTTTGTGAGTGAGAGGTCTGGGTAGTTGTTATCAATGTAGTTGTTATCAATCAAATTCTTCTATTTCCAGAGCTTTATAGTAGTTATCCCTGTAGATTGGGGTTAGCTACAGAAGACAGAAATTGTAAAGTTTCTGCCAGCTTTTTTTTTCAGTGCTACACAAGGGTGAACCAGTGGTCTTTGGTGTGGCAAAGTGGCAAATATGCCATCAAATAGGAAAAAGTAGATTCCAGCATGAGGAAGGAATGGTGAGTTAACTTCTCTAGTCTGTAAATGATAGGACCCTGACTTAGGGAGAGCTAAAGATGAAGGACCTAAGGAATCTGAGAAGAAGAGGGGTTACCTGGGGGAGAGGATGGGTTACACTGTGTGACAGCAGGCTGGAGGGTGCAAATAATGTGCAGAAAGAACTGGGGAATGCATTCTGAAGATGTGGTAGCCAAAGAACATTTTTTTCTTTTGGTACTAGGGATCGAACTCAGGACCTCATGCTTGCCAGGCAGGCGTTTAAGCCATTGAGCTAAATCCCCAGCCCACCAAAGAACTTTTATGAAAATGGTCATCTAATATTTAATTTCAAATTTGCTCCAAATATCCCATAACATCTGCTATGACCCTATGTATTCTGAAGCCCGTAATATTCTTCCCTATGATATTCCTTAATTCAAACCAGAGCAGTGGAAGGATACTTGAAGTTGTCAGAGAAAGTGTGAAATGATTTTCTTACTCTATACTGCCTCTCACAGAACACTGAGTTAAACTTTCTTTCACTGGTGATGTGATATACTAGTCTGTTTTACAATACTCCAGTGAAGTACCTGAGGCTGGGTACTTTACAGGAAAACAGGTTTATTTAGCTTGCAGCTCTGTAGGTTCACAAAGCCAGCATTGGCTCAGCTCTGGTAAGGACTTTGTGATAGATGGCATCAATGCTGGGAGGACAGGCAAGGAGGAAAGATTGCATGAAAAGACAGGAAGCCGCACACAGAGCAGGAAAGGGTCAGACTTGCTCTTTCTTCTTCTCCTAGGAGCTCAGAAGGGCCCCATGAAAACTATGTCACCTTCTTCCTGGGGCAGCACCCTTAAAGACCTAACTACTTTCTGCCAAACTCTACCTGTTAAAGGTTGCCATCAGATTCCAGCACTGCCACACTGAATGCTAAGTCTCAGGTCATAGGTCCCTGGGAGGAGACATTCAAACCACAGTAAATGCCTGGATTGGTGAGTGGGGATTTAGAGATAGACTCTTATTAAGTTACAAAATGAACAAATGAGCTGGGCCCTTATGACCCAGCTAATTATGACACATGGATTATAATTACTACTTCTGCCTTCAAGTGTAAAAGTCAGTGTCTCCCCACAGCTGTGATGTGGGATTAAAGGGTAGCAAAACCAAGTCGGAAGATCAACTGTGTGCTTTGGGAAAGCAGCTTCACGTCTCTAGCTTATCCCCTCTCTTATAAAAGCAGAGACATACTCTCCTGCAGAAATCCTCCTGGGTCTAAATGAAATACATTTGAGGTAAGTCTCCGAGCAGAGCCCGTAACTGCCATATATCCAGTATTCTATAAATTGTAAAGTATCATTAAGATAGAAAACTTGATACCTGAAATATGTTGACTGATCATCTGCAAATTGCACTTCTTCTTACAAATTTCAGAAAGATTTGGGTACAGTAAATTAATCATTTCAGTGCAGTGATTTGCCAACAGGAGCAATCTTGCCTTCCAGGAGCATTTGGCAAAGTCGACAGACGTTTTTGGTTATTGCAACTTGAGGAATGTGGCTGGCATCTGTGAGCAGAGGCCCGGGCTGCTGCTACGCCTCCTACAGCAGGGAGCCCAGTCCTCCCTAACAAAGAATGATCCAAGTCACAGTGTCGGGGGCTCCGCTGGCACGGGGAAGGGACTGTTTTGGTGGTGGCACAAGTTAGTCCAGTTAGCCTTGGTTTCAGTTTTGTCGAGTCCCTATGCCTGTGACTCCTCAAAACAAACTGAGCAGTTTCACTTCTAACTGTGCTTACACAGTCAAGTGCATAAAGAGTGCCTCTTCCTCAGTGCAAGCCTCGCGGTCCACTCCAGAAGCACCTAGAGAGAGCTCTCTCAATAGACGTTCCTCTCCACATCCTTTATTTTTATTATTATTATTTTGTCTTTTCAAGAAAGGGTCTCTCTATGCATTTCAGGCTGACCTTGAGCGCACTTTGTAGCCCAGGCTGGTCTCGAACTCACAACGATCCTCCTGCCTCAGCCTCCCGAGTGCTGGGATTACAGGCATGAGCCACCATGCCCAGCTTGTTTTTGTTTTTTTGAGACAG